>WOGO01000305.1:0-25670 GCA_015342085.1 Leptinotarsa defecta
CAATGAAAGAAGGAATAGAGTTTACTTGAAAGTTTTATTAGGGTTTTGCGTTCCTAACAATGGAGAAATAAGAGTAACAACTAATCAATATCGAATTGAACCATGATGGCCACTCGCGCCAGCGAAACGTCAGGAAGAATTTCCAAAAATCTACGGCTTTCAAACTCGAAAAACAGTCACACCAATTTAGTTTTGTTTGGCGCATTATAAATTGTATAACTGATTCGCTTTCGGCTTCCTGATATTTTGTTTGTGATTCATATTACTCGCACGAGTCGGAGCAAGTTTCCTGCATATGAGATAAAAACCAAAACATATCTAAAGATATGTTTGACAGGGTGTTGCCAAATTCCTGTTCTAATTAGTATGTATGTAAATCTGAATTTATTTACCATTTTATTGGTTTTGGAAAAAAAAAACTATTTTGCTCAAAATTTCATATATATGAAAATAATCGAAATTATTTAAACTCACCTACAACCAATTGCTTCATGATAGCGTTCTCGTCCCCGCTCCTGAACGCAAACATGCCCGAGTACTCCCTCTCCTTCTTCCTTATGGTGGCCGCCGTTCTCGTCGGCTGCGTCCTCGCCTCGCTCTCCTCTATGACTACGACGTCGCTCGTCAAGTCGAACCCGGCTTCTTTGAGTTTCTTCGTGAGCGCCTTCAGCTGCTTTTTGAGCTTGCGCGTCGCTTCGTTCAGCTGGTCGTTCCTGTCGTGCAGCTCGAGATTTTCCGCCGTGAGTCGCGTGATTTCGGCTTGCATGAACGCCTCGTTCTGCGAGCGCGGAGTAGTCGTCAGATTGGCCGCGAGGATGCGCTGCTGGCGCTCATTGTCCTCTCGCAGCTTCTCGATCTCCAGCTTGTACTCTCGCTCGTGGGCCTTGTACTTGGTCTTCTCGTCTTGAAGCTCGAGCTCCAGCTGCTTGTTGATCGTCTTCTGCGTCTCGTATGCCTGCGCGAGCTCCCCGTCTTCGTTTATGTATTCGCCTGTCAAGGTAGAGTCAGGGTTCGGGGATAACGGGAGAAAGAAATCATAAATAACTCGTGCAAAATCATAAGAAAACGATGACGCGAGATGGAAGGCTCACCTGTTCTTGTTTTGTTATTGAATATCGACTTCATGTTGTTGGTCTGGGCTGCCAAGACGCCCTTCAGTTGGACGATTTCTTCGCTTCTTCTGTCGAGTTCGTCTTGGAGGGCTGCCAATTGCTCCTGAAGTTTCGACGTACCGGTGCCTGTGAAAGAAACGACCACATACAAAACAAAGACCAAAGAATGGTTGCTAATAAGGATAGTTGGTGTTGGAAGTTTTCTGGATGAAAATTGATATATAAAATGAATTTAACAATAGCAAACTTGTCACAATCAACATCTCCAGATCAGTAAGCTTAGGGATTTAGTGGAGAATGGGAAAAATACCAGCGTGGTCCAAACAGAACTGGCTGGTATCTCAAGCCTAGCTTTTCACCTATGAGACATAACCTCACATTCGAATTATTTCTGGCACACTTTAAAAAGACGTTTGAGGAGTACCTTGTGCCGAAAATTGTTTTTTATATTCACATTAACAGGTAGAAATCGAAATGAACATATCCCCAAAATTGAGTTGGAATATTCTTTGAGAGACTATTTTGACGTTTGTCTATTTCCAATAGAGACGATTCAATAGCAAAAAGGGAAATACTTTCCGAAATTTTTCGCGGTGAACTTTTCGGTTTGTCGTTTATTACTGTCGATTCAGATTGAGGAAAGTTGAAAATCTAGAAAATACCAAATAACAAGTTGGAAAATTTTGTGCATATTTCCTATTATTATTAGTATTCTCATCTTCCGTTAGAGTAAAACGATTGAAAAAAAATCATTCTACCTGATGCCTTTTGGACTTCAAAACGACCCATCTGATTTACAAAGAATCACCAGACGCGAAATATGTTTTTCAAAGAGGCTATATCATATATCATATATTCTGTTTATATTCTATTGTATATGTATATGTCTAGGTTTATATCTATTTAATGGTTTTATCCAATGAACAAACTTTTGTGACTTGCTACAAATATGCAACTGTATATAAAGTGGTTAAATAAAGTACTTACTTACTTAATAGAGTACTTACTTACTATAACCTTCAATATAATTAAAGTGCAATGATGCATGTTTCAATGTTATGGCAAATGGGAGGAGTTTACGTATTTTGATCATTCAAGACAAATCTAGACAAAACGGGGAAGGGGTGGGAAAAGAATTCAGATGCTTCCATTGGGCTATCAGACGCATATACATAAAACAGAATAACAACCTATTCAAGAAATCGGGAAAGTGAAATAATACATACACTGAAAATACAAAACGTCGGTGGCATATGTATACCGCAAAAAAAGTCATTTGAACACATTTGTGTACTAATAATACGAAAACGAGAGTAGGTATCTTGAATATCTAGTGAAACGCCTTACAAACACAAACACATGAAACAATTCCCGAAACTCACCCTCACTGATGCTGTTCCTCAGCTCGAGCAGCTGTGACTTGAGCTGCGAGTTGCAGAGTTCCAACTCCGAAATTTTGACTGCGCTTTCAGCTTCGCTCCGAGCCCTTTCCGTTTTCGGCGACATGTCGATCTCGTCTAGACGCTTCTGCATGCGGACCTTCTCTCTTTCAACTTCTGAGAGCTTGTGCTGCAGCTTGAGGACCAGCCCGACGTCGACTTTAGATTCCGGTTCATGTTTCGTGTTAGTGTCACTGGTGCTGGTCGTGCTTGTGGTTTGGCTCTCGCTAGTGGCTGAAATCGAAACAAAAATTTGGAGTTTTATTTATTTTTATCGGGTCTGTAAGAAGCTGAAGCATTGTTATGTCCATGGCGTAACTAACAACGCGATCTAGAGGATGAACCGCCACTGGCATTGCCGAGTATCTAGCTGAAGGGTCGGTTTGTAGAAGGGAGGTATTGTTCGAGGGGTATTTAACGACAGTATGTCGTTATTCTTTCCGCAAAATTTTAGTCGGTCTCCAGTTAATTCGATTAGGCGGTTCTTTGTCGATTCTTTGATTCAATGGATGGGACGTAATATAAAAAAGGAAGAAATATTGAATTAAATAAAGTCACAGAATAGACATTTCAAGAATTCAAATCAAGTATTATTTAGATATCCTAATGCCCATAATGATATTGAAGACCTTTAGTATCTACATAGTATAGAACACGTCAAATGATCCGTTGAAGCCTTTATCATGGGCTTTGTTCTCCCTTTAACACCGGAGATAACTGTATGAAAGCTAATTCAGGGTGTTCTGGTCGTGGTTTGGAGGTTTTTATGCCTGACGATTCGTCTACTGCTGCGATGTGGTAGAGCTAGTTCTATGGTTCTTGTTCCTGTTAATTGCTACCCGTGATTCGAACTTCTATCTTCCTCGTTATTACTTTTAGTTGACACAGTTTTTCTGTGAATATTCAACTAATGTCAGTTGCAAACATTTAGAATACATTGGGTTTGGAAATATCAAGGGTTCATTTACGTATGGCTTTCGAAATTCATTTCAGTCAAAGGCAAACTATTCTATGAAGCTTTTTTACTCACTTTATCAGAAGAAGTCCATCCAATATTAATTGTCAATTAGGTTACTATACCAAAGGCGAAAATAGTATGACATGTTTACTTCATCGGTTACTCGAAATTGAGATATGATAAGGCAGATAAGACATTATTAATGAGCGTGTAATCTTTAAATTACTTTCTCATAATTGATCAAAAAATGTTTGTAAATAGTACTCAATACTAATTTATTTACGAAACACAACATATAATTTGTTTTTGCTGATGAATGGAGTTTTTGTTTACACATCCGTATGTGTTTATTTTCTGTGTCAAACACGTTTCAGGCGCTCTTTCCTTAGGTTTTCTGTTCCATTGTGAGTTATATGGTTGGGTTGAAGGAATTTGAATAATAAAGAAATAAGTTTAGTTGCTCTTCACCTCGTTTCCGTATAATGAATGTATCTTAAACGTTGTGCAGTCAATAACATTGTTTCATGGCCGCTCTTTCCAAGGTATGTTGCCGAATTTTCACCAATGCATTTAAAGATAAATCTCAGAACCTTGATCTCTTGAACACGAGAGAAATTCAGAAACACCCCAACCATATCAATCAAATCTATCACCCATGAAATGACATCACTGTGACAACTTAGGACATTACATCCGTTGCCTCACCATCTCTGATAACATCTACCGCAGGTTTAGATAAAATAGAGAGTTTTTAAATGCATCAATCGAAGCTAGTCAATGATAGTCTAGATTTTAAGAGATCAATAGAAGCATTTGATGACGCAGACTATCAATGTTTATTTCAAAATGAAAATTCATTTCATTGAAATAACAGAAATAGCAAGAGAGTTCTTGAGGAATCTCATCTGAATATCTGTGTAATATTCATCATTGTGTAGCCAATGTTTACAGAGCTTTCTCAGAATCTGACATAAACCATTTTTATATATTATAGGATGTTTGGGAAAACCATGGAGAAATAGGAGATACCGGTCGATGTTGCCGATGCAATAACTCCAACAGAGTTGCCGTATTTCAAAAAAAGAACAATGAAAAGCCCTTTTTAGAGATGTATTCGGTTTCTCTTCAGGAACCCCGAATTAAAAAAAAATAGCGACTGTGAACCCACTTCACAAACCCTACAACTATGCAACTATAGATAAAACAAACCGACTCACCTTCGTTCTTCCAATCGATATTCTCCAACTTCTCCCTGGTCGAACTATTGCTAGTAGTTGACCGCACCGAACCGTAGCCATGATCTTCAGGCAGGTCGCTGTTCATCATGGTCTCCTCCAACCCGAAAATGCTGCTGATATCGCTGACATTCCTCTTGTGCGCTCCCTGGTGGCCCTGGACCGCGTTCATCGCCATCTTCAGCTCCTCGTAGTGCTGCTCTAGGATGTGGTGATCGTTGAGCAGGCGCTGATACGCCTCCCTGTCGCTGTCCGCTTCGTTCAGCATCATCATCTTCTCCTCCGCGAGGCGCACCTTGAGGTTCTCCTCTGCGCCCTTCTCGTTCGTCCTGACGATTTCATTGATGTTCTCCAACTCTTGTCGCAACTTCGCGGTCTCTTGCGCCCACATCTCACGCTGCTCCTCGGTTTCCTTTCGGAAGCGTTCGCGCTCCTCTAGTAAGTCCATCTTCTCGTCGCTCTCGATCTTGAGTCGTTCTTCCAAGCCGACGATAGATTTGTTTTTCTCGATGATCAGGTTGTTCAGATTCTTGATTTCGATTTCCATCGCTCGGAACGACTGCATTTTTGTTCTGAAAATGTTTTGTTTGCATTCTAAGGGACTGTCATACTCGGTAATTATTTCTGATCAACTTAAGGTGAATGCAGGATAAAACGAGGTTTAGAAATAAGGTAAAGTAATTTACTTGTGAGGGACTATTACAGTGTGGATAAATTCTACCAAGATACCACAAGAATTTAGCTATCATTGAGCATAGCCTAGATGAATTTTGTGATAATTTCAACTAAGTGCAACTAACTGTAATAATAGTTATGAAAGTCTATTTTCATTTTATCCTACTAGTATCATTCTTGAGACAAAAGTATAATTTGAATTGAATTGAAACTCTCTGCTTCACTTGGTCAGAGAGCTATTGCAACCTGTAGGTATAGGTCAAAGGTGTATGGAGCCTAGGAATGTGGCGATGGTGAATTTTGAAAGGCGTCTGAAATTCTTTTTGCAGTCCAGACATTCAGGACTGAAACATCCTTGATATTCGAGTACTGAGTTCTTTCTCGCTCCGATAGATGGCGTCGTCTTCGCAAGGGGAGATGTTATCACCCTTACTCAGTCCTTCAAGAGCAATCCAGCAATACATTTTTTGTTTTCAAACTGAGGGCACGTGTGAACCTCATAGTGAGGGTAGAACCGCAGTGGCAAAACAAAAACGTCGTATCCCAGTGCCACAGACGCCAGTACTTTAGACACTTGCGAAGGTGCTGCCACGGAACGGCACGTTGCGTGAAGTGCGAAGAGCAGCACCGATCAAGTCATTGCGAAAAGACAGTTAAACACGCCCGCAAAGTGCGCAATTCACAGGGGGCACATCCTGCCAATTAAAGGGGCTGTAAAATGTTCCCAAAACCTAGGCAAGCGCCTCAATAAATGCTAGAATCAGCCAGCCACAGAACCAGCGTCCAAGGAACAAGCTCGCGGCCTGAACCCAGAAGAAAAGAGTAAATAGGCTGTAGGAGTTCTAGCCCATTCCTCATGGAGATTAACATGGGAAATTGTTAGGGTTCATTTGGGATATTTTTGTTCATTTCAAGGTCACGCGGTAGTAGATGAACTATGCCGAAAAGCAACGAAGTACATCGTTTTCCGTGCGTTTTCGATCGTTTTCCGTACGTTTTCGATCGTTTTCCGTGCATTATCAATCGTTTTCCTTGCGTTTTCGATCGGTTTCCATGCGTTTTCGATCGTTTTCCATGGATTCCGACCGTTTTCGACCGTTTTTCGTGCGTAACCATCACATACTTGACCAACTGCGTCACGAAAGCGCTACACGAAAAGCGTTACGCGAAAAGGTACGAAAAACGGTCGAAAACGCACGGAAAACGATCGAAAACGCATGGAAAACGATCGAAAACGAACGAAAAACGGTCGAAAACGCACGGAAAACGATCGAAAACGCATGGAAAACGATCGAAAACGCACAGAAAATGATCGAAAAAGCACGAAAAACGGTCTAAAACGCACGGAAAACGATCGAAAACGCACGGAAAACGATGTACTTCATTGCTTTTCAGCATAGTTCATCTGCTATGACCTTGAAATGGACCAAAATCTCTCAAATGAACCTTAGCAATTTCCCATGTTAATCTCCATGAGGGCTAGAACTCCTATAGCCTATTTACTGAAAAGAACCCCACCGAAGGCGCAAGTAACCGGAGGAAATATCAATGACCTGAAAAATATTCTCGGCAGGCTCACTAGCGAGCAGAAAATAATCGCTCAAGCGCCGTTATCTGCCCTGCTACAGGAACCTGGAGAACGGTAATGACAGCAAAATGGATTCCGGATAGTCTGATGGAGTATCTTGGAATACCAATGGCATTGCAGTTAAATTAGCATTCATTCAGTATGTATCTATAAAGTATGTTTTCTATTGATTTTTGTATCAATATACTTTATCTAACAGAGATTACACTGCCAAGCCGTGTTAGTTAGGGCCATAGTTGATATAACTGAGCTAATAACACAGAACTCAAAGTTCTCCGAGTCGGCCAGTATATTTATATAATCGACTGTAGCACAGGATGAGTCAGAAACTAACTTACATACTTACTTCATTTCGAGGACTTCGTTCTGGTAATTCCTAAGCTCATTGTTCGTCTTGTTGAGTTCGTCGATCTTCTGCTGCAAGCTGATGATCTTGTTCTCCAAGCCCTTATTTAGGGTCTTGACGTGTTCGATGGATCTTGCTTCGATCCTCAACTTCTTATACTGCTTCCTCGCCAGGTACCTCCTGATAGCCGATTGACAGATAACAATTTTTCTTTGCCTTGCCTTAAACTCTCTACGGGCCAAACAACCTCTTACGTGTTTCTGGATCATTATTGCCTGCAAAAATATATGACCAATCAAGTTTTTTTGGGCACATGTACTTTTTTCAATAAGCGTTTGTAAAAGAATGTTGGTGACGTCATTTCAACGCATGAATGAGAAGAAACAATTGATATATTTGCTACAATCTGTACTTTAATAACTCACCGCCGCATTGCACCTCAACTGCTGGAACCTCAACCTAGCCAAATATCCTCTCGCGCGCGTCTGCAGACCAGTGACGCACCTCTTCAGCCTGACGAACCGCACCCGCTTCATCCACCCGCGCACGTACCGCTGTATCGTCTTGGCGCTGCGCTCCCTCCTCAGACTCTCGGCCAGCCGCCTCGCCAGCAATCCCCTTCCGTACTGCTGCATCAGCATCGCCGACCTCCGCACCTTCAGGTAACGTTTTCTCGCCACGAACATCCTCACGGTCTTCTGCATTATGACGCAGCATGCTCTGCGCTTGTCCGCGCGCAGCTTCTCCAGGTATGCCACTTGCCCGGCGCGGAAGAAGATCTTCGTTTTGCCAAACTGGTACACGTCAGGATTCCGGATACACTTGTCGAGGATGTTTTCGCACGTCTTGCGCATGTCGTTCCTGTCCACGTCTTGGAACTTGCACAGCACCCTGTAGCGGTAGAAGAAGTCCACGTAGGTCCATCTGCTCGGGAAGCCGGCCGAAGAGAGTCGAATGGTCTCGATGACGCCGCAGGCGCGGAGTTGTTGGACCGCGCGTTTTGGGTTGTATTCGAACGCGGTTTTCGAGTCATTTGGTTTGATGCATCGCACATAGTGAGGGGTGGTGGCGTTGAGGGTGGACATGAGCATATTGAGCGAGTCTCTGAACTAAAAAACAAGTTGAAAACTGGTCAGCGTTATTGAGAATAAGTGAAGCTGATCACTCCATACAAAAACAAACTTCAGCTCAGGATTAAATGAATTCGATTGATTGGGCAATCGAATAAATTGAGCAATCTCATTTCTAAGATATAATTGAATTATTCACCCCATGAAATACCAACCACTGAAATATTTAAAAACATGTAATGCTTGAAACCGAAAACTCACTTGCGAACAAACCGATTTCTTGTGCGTCTTCTGCGACATCACTGCCGGCTTGGCGGCCACAATCTTCAACTTCGTCCCGGCCGGCGCCAATTTCTGCGACTCAGAAGCAAACAACCGCTTCACCAAGTGGTTTTTGCTAGCCTTGACGACGTTTATCTGTTCTTCGATAACCGTGTCTCGGTTCTTCTCCAGAAATCCGTTGCTCTCGTACTGAACCTTGTCGGCGAAGTGGTTGACGACGAAGGACGACGAACCGAAACGTCCTTTGGAGAAGTGAGAGTACTTGGCGCACTTCGTGTATAGTTTCTCCGTCCAGGACGCGTCCGAACCTCGGGGCATCTGCAGATAACGAAGATATAAGAAAGTCTAAGTTTCGGAGGGACTTACCTTGCACTCCTCGTCCAGCAGATCTAGCACCCCTAGTTTGGCTTCTATCAAATCGATGCAAGGCTGATTATCGTAAAACTCAATCATTTTCCACTCGATGCCCTCCCTGATGTACTCCTCTTGCTCTAGCTTGAACACGTGCAGGTTGAACTGCTGCTGCAGCTTTTCGTTGGCGTAATTTATGCAAAATTGTTCGAAAGAGTTTGTTTCGAATGTTTCGAAACCGTAAATATCTAATACTCCCACAAATCTGTGCTTGACAGAGTCGGATTCCAACGATCTGCGGTGGAAAATCGAAAGGTTATTTTGAATGTGCTTGACAATGTTTCTTGGTGAATATTAGAGTTTCGAACCTCCACTGTCTAGAAAATGTGTTGACAGATTGGAAATCTTGTCCAGATTCATACTCCCAATCATTCAACAGCTACAAGGAAAAAACCTCCCTTTCGTGAAGAATTCGATGCACTTTGTTGAATTACTGGAGGTAATTGGAGTCATAGTACACCAAATTTATCTTCGAAGAAGCACTTCAGATCTTACAAAGGAAGATGTGGACGAAGATTTGGAAACGAGGTTACTACGATGCTATTTCCAGCTGAGAAATGAGTTATTAGTGGAAGACGATGAACTGATTAGATCGCCACTTTCACCGGTTGTTATCAACATATTTATGGACTGATTGGAAATGCTGGCTTTTGAAGACGACCACAAGAAGCCTCCCCGTCTAGTTGAACTACTTTGAAGACTCCTTCATAGAATGAATCTATGCAGACACGGGACAAGGAATTAAGGAAGTGCACAGTGAACGGATGTTTCTAAACGAGATGCTGAAGAGGACCGACATATTATGTATAAACACGATACACCCACTACCAATGTACCAAGAAAGGGAAAGAGTCAAATTGATCATGCATCTGATCTCTGTAGCAACAGAAATCTTCAACAGAATGGTTACTCCGAAAAGATGGTGCAACAGACTTGGGCCAGAAGGCAAGAGACCCGCATGGAAGAGAAACCACCCCAACCAGTGATATCCCTTCTTAGCGGTGAAGGTGGAAATTGGTGCGTGAAGAAAGAACGTCTGTTGTCGCGGAAATTCTGACAGTCCCGCCTGCGCAATGAAGACCAGTCCTGCGTCCTTTGTCAACACCTTTTTTAGACAATAATGACAGTGCTAAACCTTCAACATTCAATGAATAGTTAGTTTTCAGCCCCACGTTGGGCGCCGCTGGATTCTCACCTGTTAATGACGAGAACGATCCAGTTGAACAGTGCAGCGTAGATGTGCTTCGCCAGGGCGTCTCTAGAAGATGTCGCTTCCTCTATCGACATCGGTTTCATGTAAACGTCTCGCACCGACACCAGTTTCTTTATGCACAGCCACTGCCGCATTTCTTCTCCATCAATTTCCAGGAGCTCCGAGAGGATTTTCATGTGTTCATCTTCTGGCTGAAAAACAACTCTGGATCATTGCCACTACGCGCGTGTAACGCAGAGTATTTACCCTTATCAGACATCCCTCTTGATCCTGTTCGTTTTCGGTTTCGATGACGCATTCGAAGAATCTGATGTTGCCGAGATGGAGAACGGAAGCGAGGATTTTGAACATGTCCGTTTGTTCTTTCTCGGAGAAACCGAGTAGGTTGAGAGCATTGACTGTTTCTTCAAAGTCCTTAGAATCGTCGACACCCGAAACGTCAGGGCTCTCACCTTGGTTCAAGTAGTGGAATTTGTTTTGGTGGTCTGAAAGGGCAAAATATATACTGGATTGGTTCGTGAACAAGGGCAAGGTGGAAAAGGCGATGGAAAAAATAGAAAAAAACAACAGTTCAAAAGCAAAACTTATTTTAATCAAGAGGCTATTGCCTGGCAGCAAAAAATCACTCATTACAATGAACCCTTGAGGGTATAATAGATTCTAACAATCCAATGGTGGATCGCAAAAGAGCAAGTCGCTTGCTGTGATCATTACAGGAACAAATCACGTTATTTCCTTACCTAAATGCAGATATGGTAGCCGTTGCCTAGCCGAGCAAATCTGATAGAAAATGTGGTAGTTCCTTTCGTCTGGCGCTTGGAACACCACCCTCGACTTCTCCAAGAGGTAAGTCCGCATCGAAGCTCCGTTAATATTGTATTGTTTATTAAACTGCAGCTCTATGAATTTGCCGAACCTTGAGCTGTTGTCATTCCTTGTCGTCTTAGCGTTGCCGATCGCCTGAGAAAAGAAAAATAAAGGGTATCCCGTAACACCTTCTCGTTAGTTCGCCGTCTCACCTCCATGATGGGGCTGCTGGCCAGCACCCTCTTCTCGATCTGAGTCTCCGTATCACTGCCACCAACAGTAGCGAAATACCTCATGGTGTATTTCGCAGATACGGTTTTTCCAGCTCCGCTCTCTCCAGAAACAATGATGCTCTGGTCGCGTTGTTCTCTCTCGAGTTTCACGTAAGCTTCTTCAGCCACGGCGAAGATGTGCGGGTCCAGGTTGCCGAGAGCTTGGCCTCGGTACGTCTGAATCGTGTCGATGTCTGAAAATAATAATAACTACATTTTTCCAAGGGTATAAAGTCTCCCAGGCAGAGATGAGTAGGCCTAAGCTATATTCAGGGTTTATTGACCGAGGGCTGCAGGTTTTATGCCTGACCTTTCGCTAATAATTGCGGTGGCATCTTAAAAACTTTGATTGTTCTGGCAGCGCGTATTACACTGCAAGTGCACGTCATCTATCGCAGTTGTGGACGAAACGTCACAAATGAAACCCTGCAGAGCGCAGTCAACAAACTCGTGGAGACCTACAACAAAATGGCTACTCGACCAAGTTAGTGGAGCACGCATTTGCCTTGAGAAGAGGAGAGGAGGTTTAAAAAGAGAAGCATTACTAACCTGAATGGCCCAGAAAAAACAAATTCAAGTTTATAGAATCTTCGAAAAAATGAAACAACCAAACAGTGAATTGAAAAAGTGCGTTTATGAAAAAACTTGTGACTTTCACAAGTGTAACAAGAGATCATAAAACGCAAAAGAACAATGGAAACAAGAACATCCGTTGCAAATTTTGAATGATTTCACCACAAAATTAAATTTTTATTTATAAGCTAGGGTTCGAGGGTGTTGAGATCTACCATGAACTACCAAACAACACACACGTGTGGATAGGGTCGATTAAACTAGTAAACTGAATTGGAACAGATAAAACGATGCCATAGCCGAGAGGGGGAATGATAATGAAGATGATTATATGTATATAGCAAGTCTTGGATATTGGAAGATTAGATTGAACTTAGACACAAAGGATATCTCCACAAAAATAAGAAGTCATGTTTCGCGACCATGACCCGTAACGGTAATCTGTTACCCGTAACGATAATGTGTTACATGTAACGGTCAATTGTTACCCGTAACGGTAATGTGTTACGGGCCACGGAACACAAAACATGACTTCTTGTTTTTCTGGAGTAACCAAAATTTGTGAGAGCATTCTCCTTAGGGTTATCTCATCAAGTATATTTTATAAGATAATCATTTCCTTCATCCCAATCTCATATGGATTATAAACGAAGGAAAAAAGAAAATTGGATCTGTTTGTCAAAACGAATCTAATGCAAGAACACCGTTTGTGAAAGTATACTGGGTTCCCAATATTTACACGCGGGTTTGTTGCAGTGCGCGTTTTCGAGAGTATAGTGTTTTCACTTCACACAGTACTCATGAAAGCACTAAAAGCGATGTTGCCAGAGTGACAAAGCTAACACACCAATTTCATATTTAGACTCTCAAAGGATGGGTGGTACTGTAAGAGATATAATGATCTCAATGTCTCCATAAGGTCTATGTTATTGTGAAGATACATATATTCTACATAACATAATTTTTTATTGAATAAATCAGGGAGAAACATGTATCACCACCTTACAGAATCACCAATTATATATAATGCCAGTATAAACTCATCGTGAAACATTATGAGTAACAGTGTTCTTTCTCTGCTATATATTGTTGCATCTTAATGGCGATAGCCATAACCGATGACACTCAAGTCCTTTCAAAATACCTTTTTAATGCTTCAAGTGCTTCTTGAGCGAGTATGAATATACGAGTGAAATGACATCATTCAAATAGACTTTACGAAATCTGTCTACTAATTCAATCGGGACAGTGGTCACTAGTTTATGAAAAACGGTTGGAGCATTATTCAGGCCAAAAGGTAGCCAAATAAATTCCGAACATAGCTAGGGAAGCTGAATTCATGATCTCTTTTTTCTGCAACCGTGTAAGGAATCACACGTTAAAAGGTAAGACCTCGTTAGTCCTTAGCTCGCACAAGTTTCTCAATTTTTAAGAGTTCTCGTTCGTATGGGGGCGACAGCTGATTAACGGAAAAACAGATTTTAAGATTTTTAAACAGATTAGTGAATAACAAAGATAAACATCAGTTATCCAATGTTCGAAAATTCATCCAAAATAAAAGTTAAAATTGGAATCTCAAGCATGAAATAAATCCAGAAAAAACACTTTTCCTAAAAACCAGAACTGCAACACTCATCTCGACGCGCGTTTCACCAACCAAGTTGGCTTCTTCAGGAGATGAAGTGAACTAATGCCTACAAGCAACAGGGCTTATTTTGGACATCCAATCTATTCAGTGGATATTGCATTTTCGTGCAATAGAAACGAACGAATAATACTATAGAAAATCGTCTGCTCAAGATCAAATCAGTATTGAGTAAATGTTAATTGAAATATCAACTGTAAACGTTTTGTGAAACTCGCATATTTCAAATGAAAACATTGTAGGAGTTGTACATGTTCAATAAGCAAGGTCGACAAAATCGACTTTTACGAAAACGTCATCTAATGGATCTACTGAGTACTTTGATATTCGATAGTTGAATTCTCTGTGGATCCTATAGAGGGCGTCTTCGTAAGAGGAGATGTCATCGACCACACTTTGGGTTGTTCTTTAAAGACAGTTGGCTCCAACAACGTAGTTATACTTCAGCCTAGCACCAATGAAGAGCACCTATGGCGGGCCGAAATAGCGCTTTCTGGTGATGAATCATAAATGCGTGGTGTTTTGGCTCTGCTTTCCAACTATATGTTCAATTAGTTAACTAGTTTTGTGATCCAATAATTTTTCTGAAAAAAGGTTGGTTGGGTAGCAGGATCAATTTTTTCTAAAAAAAAAACGGTTTTCTTGCCGACGTTTCGAATTTAATTTAATTCTTCTGCAGGGCTCGAAAAGTAGTTTTTTCGTGATCATAATATTACTATTTTAAAAACCATCAGACATATTAGATACATATTTAAAAAAATAAAAAACATTGCAAACAACCAGAATTTCCAAAGCAACATCAACACCAACAATGTTTTTCATTTTTATTTTTTTTTTAATATGTATCTAATATTTCTGATGGTTTTTGAAATAGTAATTATTAACAAAAAAAACTCCTTCTCGAGCCCTAAAGAAAAAGAAACAATTGTTTTTTTTTAATGATTCCATATGTTTAATGTTTCATGAAAAAAATGATTCTTGTTGACAAGAAGACAATATTATACAAAATAGATATAAATAAAATGGAAATTAAAATAACTAAGTATCCAATTTTCAATTAATTATATGATTATGCACTTAGAAAAATCCTGGTCATGTACTGCACCTACATCAGTCAAAAAAATACAAACAATAAGAGGAATAGTTTGTATGTTCAATTCTTTTCATTGAATAATTATGATTTCAATTGAGCAATAAGTACCTACATATGAAGTTATGTACATTGTGATGTAGTGAGAAACAACAAAAGAAACGGAAAGTTCATAGTGTAATTGCTGGAATTGATTCATATATTTGTGAATAACTGATTTATGGACGGAAAATATTATAAATTATTTCGTTAGAGTTGACAGTTAGTTAACGGGAAAAAAATATTTTTTCAAGGATTTATTATTTTCGTTGCAATGTCAAAGAGTTCATTTGAATTTGATAACACGCCTGAAGTAGATAATTTAAATTTAGCCAAAGAAATTACTTAGTTTGTTTTTATGCTCTGATTAACGTGGACATGAATTGTAATAATAAATGGAAAGCATTTGTAAAAGTTCAAACCAATAAAAGTATGAATATAGAAATAATTTTGAAAAATGTGCCATATATGGCACATTACATATGCGAACGTCTGTAAAACGTATTATTATAATTTTTCATACATATATCTTTCTAAGCACAGATATTTATTTCTGATATACCTATATTGTTTTGTGAAAATCCCTTTTACGTGCATTTTTCACCAATCATGGTCAACAAGAGATGAATAATTTTTATAACTTTGTACACTCCAATTGGTGTTCCAATATGTAGTTCTACAAACTTTTATTCAATATAGATTATCCAGAAAGTTGTCGAACAATATAAAAAAGTGAAAAAAATTGCTTTTTTCATCTATGAATGAATCGAAGAATTTTGTATAGAAGTGTATAATTGTAAAATCTTATTACAAAGCACTTTCGACTTTTGTCATCATCAGTGCTTACCTGGAAGTAAATACTGTAATTATTGTAAAGAAGTGTTGGAAATTTCAAATTGAATTTTGAGGTTATGAATGGTTACCGCTGTGTATTGGACAAACATATCTCTCGCCTTCCCATGATTCAGTATTCAATATGCGATCGTGTTTTGATAGTGAGCATATAATGTCGAACCACAGCAACCTATGTTGTGGTAGAATTAACATCGCTTTTGGAAGTGATTATAAAAAGATTGATGAAACAAGCAGAAGATGATCCTTGGAACATTACAGAATCTCATAACGAAAAGTTAGTTTAATAATTTAATATAAAACGATTCATCAATAACATCTAACCGGTCTATCGGTTTCGGGGTGCCTGCACCATTATCAGTACTGGGCATAGTCTCTTCAGAATGGTGTGAACCGTTTGAGTATCACGACCAAACATTTAAACAAAAAATTAAAAAGATAAAAATAAAGAGAATCCAAATCCAGTTAGTTCACTGTAACTGAAGTGACTGGGTTTGGAATCTCTTTATTTTTTTTTTTTGTTTAATTGTTATATTTTTTTTTTTCTTGTTTTAGATATCACTGTTATTTTATTTCAGGGTTTTTTTGCTCAACATAATTTTAACTTTCAGCTATTCTTTTTAATTTTTTAATTTTTATTAAATAACCTTTCCTTACATTATCATATTGATATACATAAAATTTGAGTAAAAACCTAACTTTTTCTCAAGTTAAACAATTTCGATATTAAACAGTTCAACTTACATTAGTGTAGGTTATCACTTCTGTCGAGCGTCCCGAGACGTCAAAGAAGAAATTGAAAATTTGTAAACAAAGTGACATCTTGTGGAAAAATAATACAGCCAGCACATGAATGTTACAGATATCTCCGTCTACACATGCTGTAATGTTTTTACCGATACATAGAGGGCCGACAAGTCTTAATATCGAATCGTTGATCATACAAATGTATTTGGAAATATCATTTTGTTCTCAATTATAATTTACTGAATGTCTGCGTACCAGTGAAATTTCAAAAGTTACAGATTGAATATAACATTTTAGAAAAAAAATGTGAACTAAAGCAGATATATTATACTTATACCGTTGGAAACGAGATGTCGCTGATGAGTCGATTTGATGTTTTTTTTAAAAAAAGATGGATTTGAAACAGATATCTTATCAATTTTAGATACCCAAAACATCAGTTACATCAAATTGATAATTTTAGCACTACTTCCTGGGATTCACAAAAGGTAATCCAGTATTCTCGTGTTCCTCAGATGTAACAGAGTCGATTCAAAAGTGTTTTTTGTTGCGAGGTGTCCAACGTTTCTTGCAACAAAAAACACATGACCGGGAGTTTGTGAAGTGTGGTGAAACCGTTTTATTTCAAAAGGTAATATTAAGCTGTTTTAATTAAAGTAAACAATGCATATTTCCTCGCATTACACAGATAAGTAGAGATATTGTTTTCTTTATTTTACTTTGGTCGATAAGAATCATTATCAACTCAAAATTATATTTATATTTCGTCAAGGTTTTCCAAGCATGAGAATACAATTTGAAAGGTTAATGCAGTCGAAGATTCTTGTCTTCAATGGAAAACAAATGAAAACTTCCACGGTTTGTTCTTGAATGCATTCCACCCATTCAATTGTTTAAAATAAATCGTAAATATTTTGTAACGTTGCAGTCGAAAGGTAGATAATTCGATTTGTTTGAATTTATTATCAAAACTAATTATCTTTCTTAACTACTGTGGATTCTAGAAAGGTCAAAAATATTTATACAACTCTTCTTTATCGTCATTCGAAATCAGTAATAATAATATCGGCTATGAAATATTTAGAAGCCCATATTTTCAATTAAAAAAGCCATGAGATTACTGACTGGAAGATGATAACCTACTCTGCCGTTAATGTAGAGTTAGATAACTAATTATATATTTATGATTTTTTTTCTGTTCTGTTTCACTCTTATAAAAGTATATCCAAAGTATTCATTCTGAAAGCCCTAACCGTTCTTTGATTGTTGAAAATCATAAGGTACCAAATCAGGGCAGTACGATGGATGCGGATAGCGCATGTATTTGCGCATCTTTTCGATGTATATACGATCATTAATTGTTAACATTAAGTACAAGACAGTTTTCGAAACTGGGGAATATATTTTTAACACACCGCTCAAAGGAAGGCAACAAAACAGAAATTTTCAGCATAAGTAACCCCAATAGTACCTATAAATTTTATATATAACCGTAACAACTGTATTGTATGGTGTGGTATGTTCAGCATCTCTTAAAAATAGGAGATGAATCGGGAGAGAATTTTATAATTGTCAATTTGGTTTTGGTAAATGAAATTTTGAACTTCTGGCGAAAAATGAATCTATTGAAAACAAGAACAAACTCATCAAATTGCATTGGTTCAATTGCAACAAGCATCCATAGAAAAAGCAAATATACTAGCTAAACGATTTGTGTCCCACTCATCCACCATAAAAAAATAGTATAGGTTATTTTTCTATACTTTGAGGCAATTTTGTTGTAGGTATAGTCAAAGTAACTGATATAGTAATCTTAAAGGTGACGGCGAAGTCAAAGGCCAAGAAACCAATACAAAGGAATTATGCCGCAACGAATTAGTCCACGTGGACTGAACAATTTGCGGTTCGTATTGGATATTTTTTGCTGAGTTTTATGATTGGCTGAAGAGTCATAAAATAACTGCTGGAAGATAGGAGGCACTATATCTTTTACTTGAACTATACATCACTGGTTACCCTGAATATTTAGAAGTTTTTATGCAACTACTTACTTATTGATGTCATAAAAATCGCTTGGCTATCTATAAATTATGCTACAACCTCAGCGGATTAAATCATTAGCTACAATATGTCAACAAATAATCTGGCCAGCTTTTCAACAATAGGATTTTATCTCATTCAGATAATGAAAATTCATTTAGTGTTTGAATCTCTGAAAAATAAAAAATAACATTCTCCTAAATGTTTTTTCATTAACTATTTTTTGTATTCATAGTTATAAAAATAATTTACGTTCACAACCATTCAACTAGTCAAAATGCACCATTTACAATTATGCAAGTCTACAATTTTACAATGTTTTAAATGAAAGAAGTCACAAACCTGACCAAATTCTACAGGATTTTGGTATCACATTTTATATTTTAAATAATTTGCCAATCTCTTGGACCATCAATAATTTTTCCAATTTTTTTTTTCAGTTGTGTATTTCACCTCAATTCTATAGAAATAATGTTTCCTGACTATCTGAAACTATCAAAAATGATTGCAGATTCATATAGCTATTAATGAAAAAGGAATACCGATTTTTTAACTAGAAATTTAGTGAATAAAAGAATTGATTGGAAAAATGTGGAAGAAAATTATTAATATGATGTTACGCCCTTACAGTTATTATTTTTAGTCTTGTCAAAAGAATTCAAAGAATAATTAAAAGGGTTCGGGGCTCTGGGAAACAAATATAATCTTCCCATTGTTGGCAATATGTACTTCATTATTCAGTCAACCTTTTATTTTGGAAATTATCAGTTGTTCCTGTTGAACAATAACTCAGTTGATACCTGAGACCTCCTGAAACGGCATTAACCAAGCTCAGTGTTCATTTGATAATACTCTATTAGTTCAAAATGTCGAAAAAATCAAGTAATAGCAGTGATAGTGCAGAATTCGGGTGAGAAAATATTCATCAAAATTATGCCATTTCTTTTTTTTTTCTATTTTTCGAAAATGCATATAGGACTCATGTGAAAGTTTGTGAAAGTTTCAAAGCTGATTACATTGACAATTAATAACTACATACGTACTAGTTTTTCACTGGCACAGAAAAATGAACCGCCTAGTATCTTTGACATTTATTTTTCTGTAGTACAAGAGGTGCACTTTTAAGTTGAAGTTTAAGCAATGGCGGTTACTACTAAGATTTTCGAGATAAATAAAAAAGGGAAAAGTGACATTTGATAGAAATATTTGAAAATACGTAGCTTCGTGAGATATTTCAGTTTTTGATTTTTTTTTTTTTTTAATAATCGAATTTCGAATATTACTGGAGTTTTTTCCCAACACCAAACCGCAACACCTTTATGGTATTTCCTCAAGTTGGTTAAAAATTTCTCCATAAATGACGTCATAGTGCCGCCATATTGGGTTTTGATGAAATGGCTCCTAGCCGCTATTTTGATATAAATGGCCACTTGTGTTAATATCAACCCAGAAAAAACATTTTCCATCTGTCCACATGAGCATTGGCTTAGACGACTCAATGAATGGCGGCATCTACAATTCTGTTTCAGCCCGGTATTTAAATAGTTTTTTGTTTGTTTTAAACTTCGGAAGAAAAAACAATACTTAGAAATGTTTTCTGGCATTTTTTGACTTTTTCGTGTCTTCTCTTTTCTCATCTATTTTTTATTTAAATTTGAAAATGGGGTCATAAATATTAAAGATCCTTCAATAATTTCAAAGTTGAAGTTTGAAATCCCCAGAATTGAGAAGTTACGAACCTTGAAAAATTAAATTATGGATAATTTGAAAAATACAAACCAGCTCAACAAAAAAAAACTGAACTCGCCCTTTATAATAATTATCTTTGAATTCTCTGTTTTGAGGCATTTTGAAAATTAAGGATGCTGAAGCTTTCTTGCAGGATGCTGCAAGAAAGCTTTAAAAAAAAATTAAAAAATTATTCCGATATAGATGAACACTTGAATTTTTCAATTGATAGATTTCGATCAAGTATTTAGAGTAAATAAAAAAAGTGTTTGATCTTTCACGATAACCAATAGCTTAAAGGTCGTTTCCCTTCGAATTTCTTTAAGTCACCAATGGTCAGTCAGAGATAATTTGCCCTACCTGACCTTTCTTCGAATCTGTAACTATCCCATCCACCGACCCTTAGTGTACATTGCAAATGCCAAATGACTTCATGTCCATTTCTATTGTCAACCTACAGCATCTCGCGGATCAACAACAAAACATGTCAGGTGAATGTGAATCAAGCGTGTGTAATATTCACAGGTGAGATGAAAATTTTGACAAAGTATTTCATTTTGATATTATATAACCTCAATAGGGTTGGTTATTTTGCTCCCTCAGTTGTTTTTATGCCCATCCGCATTTGGCGGTAAAGTAATTATGTTTGTTTGTATCTATATAAATATGTTGTGTGTTAATAATTATTGAAGTTTTAGAGTTGACTGCTAAGAATCGAGGCTACCATTTTAATTTGGTGAATTCAACTGTTTTCGATTGTTACCTAAAAAATATTAGATATTCAATTACAAAACAAATTTGAGCAGCAGCAGTATTAAAAAAATATTACTATCTGCATGAAACGATTTTATGTGTTTCACTAAGATAAATAAACAAGAAATCACTAGATTGTCAAACAAATCCTCTTGGGGGCCTCTCTAGAAAATGGCGTCCTTCTGAGCGGTATTGTGTTGATGAATCGTATACCTACTTATAGGTTATGTTCTAGGAAACTGTCAATTGCAACATTGGATTCTGTTACCTGTTGAATTGACGATATAAATTTTACAGTTAAGGTATACTTACTATATATATTTATATAGACTTTAACTGAGATAATCTTACTTTAATTGAACATTCTTTAATTTCTGTGAACGTAATGGCATTCGCTCATTTCGCGCCTAAAAGAAATATGGTTCTTTATAATAATTTAAAATTCGTTCTTTAAAAATTGCAAATGAATACGTAAACAAGTTTCTGGTATGGAAACAAAGTACATGGAACCGTTTTTGTTGAAGTTGAAGTTTGAATATGGATTTGAAATCACGACATACATTTCATATGGCAAATAAAGTAAAATAATGTTATTGATCTGATTGATGTCTGAAATCATTTACAAAATATAAAAGTAAAAACAGAATATATTTGAATAGATGTATAAAGTGGAAAATTTAGGAAATTAAAATAATAGACAAAAAGAAAATGTAAAATCTTCATAAAAAATTATAATAATAATTAGGACTCGATACTGATGATTGAAGAAAAGAAAATCTGGCTGTTGGGCCGTGGTCTAATGGAACCTGAAGTATCAAACGTTTCGTCTCCTACTGCGACAGACACCATCAGTGATATGCAGTTATATGCGTTGACTGCGAGGACGAAAGTTATATGTCGAAGTCTCAGTTACACTTACTCACTGGTTAACGAAAAAACAGATTTCAAAAGACATTTTTTTAATTTGTATTTTACATAAAATACGATTCATAAGTAATTTATTTTTGTCAATTATTTACGGTTTATATTTAATTAAAAATATTAGGTGTTGCACAGTCATCACTACATACTTATAAAACAAAGTCGCTTTCCGCTGTCTGTCCCTATGTATGTCTACATCTTTAAAACTAACCAACGGATTTTGATGCGCGTTGTTTCAATAGATAGAGTGATACAAGAGGAAGGTTTACATGTATATGTATATAACATGCATAATATAGTAAAGAAATACTGACAATTTTAGAGGTTTCTTAAGTGATGTCGTAAATAAACAATTTTTTTTTGCGCTTACATTGCAAAGGCTGGCTGAACCCCACGAGATTGATCAAAATAATGTCTACAGTATTCTACACCTTAAAAAGGTCTACAAAAAAGTCATCGATGGTATATGTCTATCTCTTAGGGATAACCCACAATAACAATTTTCCATCCTTTACTTTTTTACGAAGCGATATCAAGCAATACAGCATTACTCCTTATCCAATTAAGTACCTTAAATATATTGTGCATTTAATATAGATCAATATGGCACTTTACAGCATACATTTCAAATGAATGTTTTCGAAGATATTACAGATTTGAAATGCAGGGACATAGCGGTTGCGGCGGTACCGGCCAGAAGGCCGGCGGCCCGTGCCTACAAATAGCGCGTCGAAGGCTGCGCTTTGCCCTATAACACTTTATGATTAGCAGCGATATCACGCGTTTATATGTATATTTAGTATCAGCATTGCACCCGTGTGGAGCCGGGATGGTACGCTAGCAGTAACGAAAGTAGTATCAAAAAATGTCTATTATTTAATGAAAATCTAGAATTTAAAAAAATATATAGAGTTGATGATTTTGTCATTAACTTAAGTGACTTAAGAATTCCAACATACCTAATGTTGCCAGATGTTCAGAAAAATGTCGAATAATATTGGAAAAATCAACATTTTTTTGCATCAATAGGTAGATGGAATGCTAGAAAATAGATTTTTCACATCAAATAATATTATTTCAACTTCCCACAACTTCCCCTAAATATTATTTTAACTTCCCCAATGAAAATATCTTTTGATACGTTCCATTGAAGCTGTCAAACCTATACAAATGTATAGGTTTGAAATGATTCCATAAGCGTTCCTAATTTTATTGATAGAGCCGTTACGAACGATAACACATGTCTTTTTGGAAAATTGGTTCTTTATAATGTCATTGCTACAAACTACATAAACAACCATAAGATCTATCTAACTCCAAGAAATTATTTAGTTTTTTGGCAACCCACCAAAAATATCCCACGTTTCTAAACCAAGAAAGATTTGCACGCAGTTTTAAAACCAATAATGATGTTAAGTTAGGTTAGGTCCAAAGTGAGTAGGTCTATTCGACCCTCCACCGCAACCCGCAAGGGTTTATCGTGGTTCACACCTATTCACACTCAACAAAATAAACCCAGCTTCTTAACGAAGCCGATTAGTTTGTATAGTGAGTGGTCTTTCAGGTCAGATGGTAAGAATACGGCTCTACCGAAATCTGAACACCTGATTCGGTACCCAGCGGGGCAGGCACAAAGTATATGCTCTGCTGTTTCATCGTTAATAAGGTAGTCGGATAGTCAAGGTGCTAGATTCCTACCTTGATAACCGCGACACCCCTTCCATATGAGGGTTTTTGCACGTCAACTACACCTGACGATGCTTTAGATTCAACCGTACAGAGCTTTTTCGCCTCTGGTTTTGGTGAATCATCACTTGAGCGCAAACGTTTCCTAACCTGCTCATGGGGGGGTTGTTCTTCCACCTAAGATAGATTCTGATAACGCCGTTCAAGAATTTGGCGCAAGGCGGTTTTATAAGGTACCCCGCTCTTGAGGAGACGACTCAGTCGTTTCCTGACTGCACCACCAAACCCTTTTTTTTAGGTTCAGTTATTGGATCAGGAGTTGGGGGAGTTGAGAAGCTCTCGCTCCTGAACTAAATTTACAGGGAGGTCACTTGGAGTCGTAAGCTCGACATCCATCTCCTCTGTAGACTCAGCGTCAGAAAGAACTTTTGAGTTTACTCTGTCCATAAAACTCCCATGAATAGCTAGGAAAAGAAGGTCAATCACGGCAGAGCCTCGCATTACCGTGACAAGGCGATGGTATGACGAGAGGGCGCCGGGTATCTCGAAGGTTCCGTAGAGACAGCTGATAGTAGGCTGAGTGTCATTCATCCTCTCGGCACGGACACACACACCTTAGGATTAAGCCATCGTTGGGATGCCATTCAGTTAGGGAATAACAGAACCACAAGTGATTCTGTCATTCCCGTATCAGGCATCCGATGGCCAGTTTGCTCAACCCCCACATCCCAAGCCAATGCACTCGCCAAAAACAGCATGCACAGTGGTGAAGACAGTGAAGAAAAATATTTTTTTATTCATTCTCTGCAGCACCATCTTCCATTTCTTCAGAATGATCATATCAACAATGATAATGGTACCACAAATGAATAGATAATAATATAATATTTCCCTGTACGTATGATTAATCGACACATACTTTAAATCCAACCAAAACCAGACTGCATTATATGGTTAAAAGTGGTTAACGTTATTTTTACGGTCTCCCATTATCAAAGGATACAATCATGAATACATTAATGGTGTTTGCCAGTCACTAACAATCGGGGTGCTTAAAGACAGAGCACTTATTTCATGAGCGACAATCTCGTACATAACAAACTGCAGAACATTACAGGCGAGACGGTGTGATGACAGGTTATAATTTAAAGAAATAAACATTAACATAAAAACACATAAATAGTTGCACATGGGTGGCTCTAGTACACAAGAGATCGAAATATTCAGTACAGATATCAGTACGCTTTCGGATTCATTTCGGTAACTAATGTATCCTTATTAATATTCAGGGTAAAACGATAATATATCATAATGTTTCTCCAGATACTAGGTTTATTCTTATTAATAGCCCAGACTTGCTCTTGGGAAATCAGCATTATAACGAATAGTGTAACTTAAAATTGTAGTTTGGAAATTTTACGCGTTCGGTTTACTCACATACGCAAACAGTTACGAAAGGGCAAATTCTAAAAAACATGCGTTCGGGGAACCAAGAAGACTGCATGATTCACTAGAAATGGTCGTTCGATCCAGAAGAGCGACGTTTCAAACTATTCTATTCGGTCGCGTTAATGAAGTTTTGCATGATTTTCCGTAATTTTCTAGTACAATATTCCGTTCGAAACTTAAGAACGAAATCGCTCTGATTTTATTCTAAACACATTGAGAAACCGGAGTTGAGTTTTAGGTGGCCGGAAACTGATACTATTTCCACTAATACATGTCGCATTTTTTGAATGGCATATTCATTCTCTATTCAAAAATTTTATCGCTTTCAAGTTTATCGCAACAATTAAGGTAAAATAAATAAAAATCATGTGGTTACCGAAATTCGATAAAATATACTGAAAACTTATTGTAATATACCGAAAACTTATTTCATGTTGAGGTACCATTGATAATAAGAAAGTAAAGAATATTACTGGAGTTTTTTCCCAACACCAAATCGTTATTTTTAACACCTCGACACGTGTTTCGATCACCAAGTGATCATCTTAAGCAAAGAAAGTAAGCAAAAACCATAGCAATGTTCTGTTTAGATGGTACCATTTAAAAAACTGTAAATAATTTCCGTGGCAACCTTAGTTTAAAACGCCTTGTCAACAATGAGTGATGAACTCAAATTAGATGTGATGCTTAAGTTTGAGTAGACGTACTTACATCGAGTAGATAGATACCTATTTACCAC
>WOGO01000306.1:0-25667 GCA_015342085.1 Leptinotarsa defecta
GTGAAACTACAAGATATAGATATGTCATTCATATATAGCAGAAACAGAATAGGGCCTAACACAGAACCCTGTGGTACACCAGATTCAATGGCTCTGTTCTCCGAGAGTTACTTTGTCTTCTTTGCAGTTGTTTCCCAGAGAGTCTTCATAACATTTTCTTTGTAATCATCACCGTTCCGTTTCTTCGTGTTAAAGCCCAATCTTTGAGTATCAAAGCAATATTCTTCATAATGTATTAACTTTCATTTCATAACCCTTTTTCAAAATTAGTTGTTACTCAAAAAATATTGTGTTAGCAGCTCACGTCATGAGCACCGATTTCTAGATAGTGTGTCTTTTACCGAAGTGTGATAATTTCAACAGGTTAAACATATCTAGTGCAAATAATCGCTGTGTAAAACTCTCTAAAAGCTGCTTATCGTCCAACTTTTTCATCATTTCTATGCATTGAGGGAGATAATCACTGTAAAATTCATCAATGCTGTAGTAATTTTCTTACTGAATTTAAACTTTAACAAATTTTTTAAAATTCTTATACCATTATTCAAATAGCTAATAGCATAATTTGTAACTTTTTGTAACTCTTTTGAAATTCTACGTATACAAATATTTTTATATTCCATTATTTTTAATATTTTTTTCATATATACTCTGTAATGAGAGCATTTCCTGTAACTGGGTACTCCTGTTGGAAATAAATGGCTTTTTTTATATAATAATAATCTCAAGAATGATTCACATATGTAACTTTCATTTCAGAGATTTTCTGAAAATCAGCTATTCTGCCCTGCAAATCAACAGCAAGCTGATAGCGCAAGACCAACAAGAATACCAAGAAGTATTACGCCAAAACTATAAAAAGCTCTGTTCGTCCTTGTCTGCTCTCTTCGGCGAATCTCTGTGGCCTCACGAGGAAACAGGCAGTTTCAAAAGAAACAGTATGGGGGTGTTCAGCGTCGTTACCGGAGTGTCACATAATTCTAGCACAGCTTGAAAGAGCGTCACATTAGATTTTTAGCTGGCTTTTGATTAACGAGAATGTCTTGTTGAAAAGGGCACTCAATGTGTGGATCAGAGTTTAGATGGTTATTTTAGGTAAATATAGAGAGGGAGGTGGGTCGACCTTTTGTTTTTAGACTGATTCATCTAGTTCAGCCGTCGCCAACCTTTTCAGTGTGTTGAGCTACTTTGATTAAAAATATTTGAGATCTAGCGTGATGACCGGTGGTGACGTCGCATCGGCGGTAGATCGCTCACCACAGAGTTGAAAGATATGTTGTGAGCTACCAAAATTGCCTTAGCGAGATACCGGTAGCTCGCGATTGACGGGTTGGCGACCGCTGATCTAGCTCATGATTGATACATTATTGGCTATACATTATTGGCCATTGAAGTTCCTGTTTATTTAGTTTTCATTGCCATTTTTTATAAATTTCATCGCTAAGCAGTATTATTCTTCATCAAAATGAAATTGAAATTTAATTTCACTTCATGTTGAATGCATAATTTTTCCTACTTTAAATATTGAAAGTTGTACTTTCATAATAACCTTTTTTACCAGTCACTCTAAATTCTTGTAATATTCTTTTTTGTAATTCTTACAAATGAATGAATTTTCAAGCATTTTGCTTCAATGGCAGTGTTGCAAAATTTAGGCTGCGTAATGACATTATTTCTATAGTATGCTCTCAGATTTTTCTCGATTATACTTGTTTCGAATATTGTCTTGACCAACACGTTGAGTGTGCTTTCCGACCAGAGGTGTCAATTACGAGTTCACACTTCAATTGTTTATTTCCAAACTAGCCAATTTTAAATTGTAATCCTATTTTCGTTTTGATATTTTAGTGATTTGTTACGCAACTGATAAATGATTATATTTATTACTTATTTGAAATTTAGAAGAAACTTTTCCTCGAATTGTCGGTTCGGTGTTGACAAGCGGCCGAGTGATTTTTTTATGTTGTGAGCATTGTAAAAATGCAATTGTGTTCGTGGTCATTTAGTGTTTATACGAATTTGCCTGTGAAATTTCTCTCCTTTTTTTTTTCTAAACTAATCACTAATGATACTTCAAAAGCCTTAATATCCGGTAGGACTTTTATACTTTTATAATGTTTGACTAAAAATTTGACGTGGCAAATTTCAGAAATGCTTGATTAACGAAGATGACTGATGCAATTTCTAATATTCGATAATTTTTGTCGTTGTTTTAATCTGACTGGGATGAGTGTGCTACATTTTGCTAAAATATTCCCTTGGAACGAGTTTTCAGTACTTCAACAATTATGCAAAAGAAGTGAGATCTTTTTTTTTTTTTCAATATATTTTTTAATTTTCGAAAGCCATATCAATTATGTTTACAGTCATTCATACATTAAAAGGTAAGGCCCTTGCCTTTCCTCAGCTTTCATAATTCCAAATAAGTGTAATTATTTTTAAAACTTCTATTAAATGCTATGAATGGAAAGAGGACACAATTCAGTGTTTCAACTCTCTGTTGAATAGGTTCAATCTGTTTTTCAATTTGTAGTTTCATACATTTAGGAAGTGTTTCTGTCGTTTGCATTGTCTTAAAAAGTTGGCCGATATTTTTTATCTGATTGCAGTCATTCTAATCTGAAGGATCAACGTTAATACCGAGATCATTGGGGTCGTCCTTCTAGAAAAGTAAAACATTCTAACGTGTCATTTATCACATATTATGTTTCTTTTATCGCTACTTCTTGTAAACAAACTGAATATATGGAATTTCATCAATTAAATACTGAGATTACCAAATAAAGTTTTGATGAAATTATTTTTGATTAATTTCATAAACTACACCTTATGATTTGATCTCCACAAACTTTATGTGAATAAAAAAACAAGTTCAACATATTCAAATCATCTTTTAGAAGAAAATCATATCTTTAATAAAGAGTTCCAAATTTTACATATAGAAAATAATGGTTTGAAACTGAATCATTTGGAAGCAATGGAAATTAATCTGTTTAAATCTGTTTAAAATCTGTTTTTCCGTTAATAATCTTGAAAATTCAAACATTCTAATGAATGACCAACTAGATTTGAATAGATCACCATTATTGAACTTTTTTTTCTTAAAAAAACTGATGAAGTATTCTTGATGTAGAAGTGAGGTAATATGCTTCAGGAAATTATAAAGAGGTATATAAAATATAAAAATTGTAGAGGTTTAGGTAATTTTATCGAGGTAGTCTCAATTATAGTTACCTTTGGTATATAAATATTAGCGTAAGAAGCAACTTGTACTATTCAGATCAGTGTTGAAGAAGCTACTTTGTAAGCGAAACATATCGTGATATATTTATCAAATTGTAAGGTGTAGTTTATGAAATTACTATGGATCTTCATCAAGTAATAGCCGAATCAATCAGAAAAAACAATTGATGAAAATATGAACGGAGGACCCATGTTAACCTGTGACTGATATTGTCAAAACATAACTTTATCGGTTTTCATTACTTGATCTAAATGATGAAGTTCATCTATGAATACCAATGACAAATGGAAAAGTTTAATGAAATGGATTGGTTGAAATCCGGTGATTGGAGAAACACTCTAATTCAATTCGTGATTGGAGAAACACTCCATTCAATTCTGATAACTGTGATGTATCAATGGATGATTCAAATCTCGCCAGCTGACCGTAGCCATAAGAAAACGTTTGATCAAAGGGTCTCTCATTTTGTAGAGACTTTAGACATATTTCATTTAATTTTCACAACTAATACACGTGAAGACAGTGACAGAATGCAAAAGATACAAGCGATAAGTTTTATAT
Source organism: Leptinotarsa defecta (assembly GCA_015342085.1). Taxonomy (NCBI): domain Eukaryota; kingdom Metazoa; phylum Arthropoda; class Insecta; order Coleoptera; family Chrysomelidae; genus Leptinotarsa; species Leptinotarsa defecta. The sequence goes on from WOGO01000306.1 coordinate 3,806, forward strand.
TATACGTTACCACAGAATATAGCCACAAGCTATAGAAAATTGGCCAAACAATGAAATTCTCTCTTCCAGCCTCAAGATTTTCACCCAGTCAAAATATACTTTTTTCCGAATATATCTTTTGCAATTTAATTACAATCTTTCGGTATTTCCAGTGTATTGTGTTATCACATAGCATATCAAGGTAGTTACTATGTCATAATATTCTCCGATACATCAGACTCTGAAGCACATTGAACTACATTAATAAAACTCTTTTCTTAAATTTACAACTCGGCAAGTAAGGTTTAGTTGTTTTTACAACATTTCGGTGCCATTTTCCAGAAATATAAAACATATCGACATATTCCCTGTTCAAAAACACAATAACACGAAGAACAATCACTGTGACAGTTATGAATCGATCGAAGAAAATTCGTCACTTAGTGAAAACACACAGATCACAATAATTATTTTATCCGAATTGTGCCAAAGTATTTCTATTCAGAGTTATACGATCTATTTACATCTTAAATTATGACTATAAAATCGTAAACAACCTGAAGAATATGCCATCACAAATATTACGAATGTTAGAAATTGCATCCAGTTGCCAACAATACATTGTTTTTATGTTAACTTTATATTTGTTTGGAATCGTTTTCTATTTTCCTTTCACCATTCCATGATGATTTTTATGTTTGTGGCATGGTGTCTCCAGGAGTCCAGATTTTTGAAACCAAGAATTTCTTTACATCAGTTGCATTGTATCAACTCTAACGAGACACCCTGTAGAACATTGAGTAGAAAGCGCACGGGATACTAATTCGCATAGGTTTTAATTTATACAGGATGTGAATGTCTTGGATGTTGTATGGGCTGTGAGACATTGAGAAAAGGAGATAGTCATTTTCTAGTTTTTAAGTTTTTAGCCAATTCTATTTGAGTTTGAATAGTGAGCGACTCGGTTCTTTGATATTCCTGCTTAGTTTATTTGCTCTATTGGTTTTACCTCATGACAATATCAGTTATTGAAGTAATTGTAATTATTTTTAAAGTATTATTGTGTTTGTATAGTGAGCGTTTATTTTTGTATAATTTGTCTCTAAATCACAAATCAATGTAAAGTTGTGTTATTTAATTTTTACTTTGTTGTATAGAAATAAACATTGTTTCAAACTAAGTTTGGGTTTTTTTATTTTAAAATGACCTAAATGGCAGAAATCAATGTGTGTCTTCGAAAAACAAAAAAAAAAGGTTGAATAAAAAAATGTTTGTGGAATCCCTCAGGGATATTCATTAGATCCTCTATATTTTTTTTACAGAATTGAAGTTATTTGGAAAATCAGTACTATTTGGTGATATAACTTTGATTTTTTCAACGAAGATTAACAATAAATTAAAAAGAAAATATTTTTGGGAGAGATTTATTTTTGGAATACAAACTGAATAGTTTCATGTAATTCATTATTAATGAAAAAGTATGTTTCGAGAGGGCTTTTATCTTCCAGTTTGTGTCTGGAAGTTACTTCGTTACATGATCTACAAACCTTTGTATTATTACTTTTTTGAAATTGATTCCTTTCTCCCATTCTCTGGAAGATTCCCCCATTTTTGTTTCAAGATGGTAAAGCAGAAAGCAAAAACTTTTCTTTGTCAAAAACAATAACAAATGGAGGCTGATGGATATTTGTCTCAAAATAAAAGAAAACTCTCAAATCATTAGTGTCGAGACATAAGAAAATTGGAAGCTCAACTAGTGTTAGGTTTTTAGGTTCACATATAGATTAAAAAACTCTTGTAAAATATCGATATTGATGTAATGGAAGATAAAACTGACACCCCAGGTGTAGAAAAAATTGAAAACAGGCACTGTTCCCTAACACCAGAGAGCAACACTTTTCGACGCGAGTTTCACCAACCAAGTTAAGGTCTTCAGGAGGTGGAGCCAGCCAGCCAGTCGTAGAAATACTATGAGAAATTATATTTCTCTAAAGAGTCTAAAGTATTTGAAGCTAATTTATTTTCCACTTATTCATTCAAAATTACGGTATTAACATGCGAGAAACTTCTCCAACTACGACTTTGAAACCGTTAAGAAGTTTTTCATAAAATAAAGCCTTAAAATGCATTTTTTATCTTCGTTTTCTGAAACCAACTAGAAATCTATGCAAACCAAATTTTTCACTTGATATCAATTCTATTTATAAACTGCAAGCATGCATCTTTCATTCACAGTCTTACGTGATCATCAAACAACAGCTCAATAATCTGGTAACAAATATTCTGAATCTGCATATTCCAGAACAAAGGAAAAATTACCTATAAGGAATTACCAAATAACATTTAAACAATTTCTCAATGTAGCATGATTCAAATTGGAATTGTAGAATTATTTGCTATATGAAACACTTTGGTAACTTTACCTGAAAACTACCATTGTAATTCCCGTTTAAAATTTCCGGAGTGTTTTTAGACTTAAGCAAAGTTTTTGACTGCATTGATCATCAAATACTACTGGTTAAACTTCACCGTTATGGTTTCAGAAGAGTAGTAAACAATTGGATAGAATCCTACCTGACTAATCACACACAAATGGTTGAAACTTTATCCGTTTCTGATAAAGCACTGATTAACTGTGGTGTACCACAAGGGTCCATTCTGGGCCCCACCTTTTTTTTATACATTAATGGTTTGATGAGAATATGTATCTCGGGTAAATTTTCAATTTTTGCAGATGACTCCACTATTTTATGAGGTGACAAACATACAATTGACCTGGAAAAAAAACTGCAATATGAAAAAAATGAAAACTGGGTGTAATTCTAACCTCCTTGCCCTCAACGTTTCAAAAACCAATATATTACACTTCAAGTGTGATCTTGGACAAGATTAAATACCTACATGAGAAAACTTATTGGACTAGTCAAAAAAGTAAAACGCTAGAAGCTAAACACAAATGTTCGATTTTGAATAAATTTGAAGCAACTGGCCTCTGGTTGTTTTGCTATTAAAATGGAATCACAGGAACTGGGATCTTCTGCTGCAAAAATAGTATACCATGCATCAATCGAATCCCATCTGAGATACGGTTCCCCATTTTGGGGAGTATGCAATAATAATATCATGAAAAGCATCTTGATTACACAAAAAAATTGATACATTTCTAAAGCAAAGGCACGTGATCCATGCAAACGAATTTTTGTCTTGCATAAGCTATATACTGTTGTCACCATATTCATAGCAGAGACAATTTGTCTGATTAAAAAACATCTGAATAAATTCATTACGGCTATCCTACACGCAAGCAAAACAGTATTAACTTACCCAGACCGATCTCGACTTTAGTGAAGGACTCTATTATTCATAATGGTTGCAAGATGTTCAATCATCTACCTGATTTTATAAGAGAAATTAACACCTTAGATAATTTTAAAAAGGCCACTTCTTGCTGTGTAGTCGTCCGTATTATACTTTGGAAGAATTTTATGCAGATACCTTTTCATTAAATTAGTTTTTTTATTACTAAGGATTTTAAACTCAATTCTCCTTTATACAAATGTGCCAAAACCCTTTGTTTTACTTGTTTCATATATGTTGACTGACTAATTGTAGCTTTTAGTATTTAGTGTTTTTATTTATCTGAATACTTTGTCCACAAGAATTCCATGTTCTTTATGACAATAAGGTATTGAGTGATTGATTGATTGAATTCACATTATTATATTTGTTCAGGAAAGAAGCTAGAAGAAAAAGTTCCACCAAAACAACTTAGGTACGATAATACCTATAAAAACTATTACTTTTCGAGTATTCATTCCAGAAACAAACCAATAGGGATTTCAGTATAAATGAAAAAAACAAATACTTAACATGTAACAAAATTTAGATTGTCAAAAATAATTATGACTAAATAAAACTTCATTAGTGAGACTTCATTTTTCAAAAAAATTAAATTTGTTTTCAAATTCCACAAATGATTTTGTATTTTTAATTATCTCTCTATTATTCTGAGTAGGTATTCAATTCAATTGACGAATATCACTTTATTTTATTTAATTGGTACTCATAAAAAATATTTCCTTTTCACTTTAAACATATTTATTTGTGAGAATGATGTATGTCTAAAACATTGTATTTTTGAAAATACTAAGTAGTTTATAAAATATTCACAACTCTTTATCATCACCTTATAACAACTCTGTAAACTCTGTAGCAACGAATACTGAACTGATTCCGCATAATGATATAAAAGGTAAATCTAGACGTTGTGTAAATAGGTGACCTATAACCCTTTAAAAAAAACAAACGATTCATTTGACGTTGAAGCACAAATTGTTATGAATTGCCATTACATCTTTTGAATGTCGTCAAGAAAGTATATAGGGACTGTGAGAAAAGTGGAGTTATAAGCAAAATTCAAATTTTCAAAAACAATTCCGAATGGAGCTGAAAGAACGAAATACATCACACGAACGACATGAATTTCTTCCCAGTTCAAATACAGACATTCAATGGATTTATGCTGGACGTCCAATTTATACCCAAGAGTTAGTTTATGAATGTTTGCCCTATACCAACATGTATGTTTTTTATCAACGTTGGTACTGATATCAAGAAGTTATCAAGCTATGTTATCAATCCTAGATTATCAGAAGTTCTTAGTTGCATCATCCCAAACTGCCTCGAAAATGATATCACTCGTTTACAGAAAAAATATAGGCGAATGTACAGAAAAAGTAACTACAGCATGTCAAATGTAGGAAGAGCTTTCAGAATTCCCTTATGGTTCCGCTCACGTGTGCGTTCGTTAGAAGACTGAGAGCGAAAGAGAGATAGAGAATTCTCAAGTCTCTTCCTAGATTTGACAAGACGTATGTGCTTTTTTCATAACCTCTATCAAAAATATCAGTCATGCAGAGGAACCGGTGAATTTGTTTCAAGAGTCCTTTTTTATTGGGATATTCCATAAAGTATTTTTTTTTGCAACTAACCGAGAAAAAAAGCTGCAGAACCTTGGATAGCAAAATGAATAAATCGTCAAATCTAACCTGAAATTAGTATACATCCATCCAGCTCAAGAGCCACTCAACTATTCAAGAATACAAAATCTACTGTCAGCCTCTGGATGAATTTAAAAGTATGTTCCTCCCCATTAAATTCTCTGGTTAATAATGAGACTGAGTTAATATTGGTTACAACTGAGATTAAAGGCAAAAGTTCCTCGGGTGTTGATACCTTATATAGCACACCGCTTACTTCGACACACTGTCCACTTCCTGAAAGCCATACGCAACCACCAAGAGGATCTCGAGGAAGAAGCTTCCGTTTCCTCCAGTCAGACTATTTGGAGTCCTCGATAATATCCTGGAGCGGTTCCAGGACATCCTGGATGAGTTTATGCACTGGCAATCAGGTAGCGGATAGCCTGGAGCCACATCAGACCAAAATCCCGCCGAAAACCGACCCATGCAATTATACCTGGACTATTCTAAACAACCAAGAAGATGAACCATACCAACCGGGTCACGAATCGCGATCCTCAAGGATCAAGAAGAAGCCCACTAATCCACTAATATAAAAGGGCTTGTTTAACTTAATCAGTAAACATAATAGATGAAATTGAAATCATCATGGTATAAGTAAGGGATGAATGGATATACAATATGTCATCCGATGAGGAGAATTTTAGCTATTTTATTAAAAAAAGAATATACAAGTAGTTTATCAGGACAAGAGATCAAAAGGTAACAATGCGATTCTCAAGTTAACTGGATGCTTGGAATCAGAGAATTGAATTTTCTGACAACACTCGGTTTACTATTGATTCTGACCCTAATAATCATTTCACAATGTCAAAATCAGATAATAGTAATCAATATAGAGACTTGCTCGCTTATTTTCAGTTATATTGGACTTCAAATCTTTGTTTTATCTGTTGAAACAAATCTCAACTGATAACGGATATGTGTGTTATATAGACCTCACTTGAAAAAAAAAATTTTGTAAACTTTCATTACTTGGAAAGGGGAAACAATCGTTGTGAATACAACTTACTATGTCGTAAGTTGTAAATACAAATTGTAACTAACTGTGATTTGATGAAAATAATGCATAGATGTACAATGGACAGATGGACACTAACTGACGCCTGGCGTCCTGCTAGAACTGCCGAACCGGATGTCGACTCAACTTGATCTTAAGTAGGTCATCTTAGGGATGATTTCCGTACACGCACAGTAAAGTACGTTTTATCTGCAAAAATGTGTAATTTTACCTTTACCAACACCCCGGTCCGTTTCTTGATGTAAATCAATAACACTATACATGATAATAACTAGGTATCTATAGGTTCAGTCCAACTGATGAAGCAACCGTGTAACGGAACGTGTCTCAAATGAAATTTATTGTGAAAATCAATATGCCGTTTTTTAGCTAATCCCACTATTGCTCTCAAAACGGTAGACATACAAGGTTGGTTAAATTGAACAAACGTTTTCTATTTTGGAGAACTAGATAATCTCTTTTCAAATCAAGATTATCAGCGGTTGTTTTTGAAATATTCCCCCAAAAAAAATCCGAATTTCGTTTTTTGGCTCTACCGCCTCCATTTCGAATGATATAAAGAAGGCATAGGAATTTTCAATACTATTTCGTATTTGCTATAATCTGATACAAACTAATTTACAATGCGACGTTTCGTTCATTAGATTTCATCATCATTTTTTAAAATACGGAACTAGTTATTTTCATTGAGCCACTGTAATAACACATTCAGCCATGTATTATAGTAGGGGAGCCCACGACACAAAATGGGGATTTATTAGAGTGTCATAGAGACATATTAGGTTGCAAATCTTAGATGATAAGAAGAAAAAAGTGTTATATAATATATATACCTTTTCATCGGTGGGGCAAGCGGCTATAGATTTTTAAATATGTAAAAAATACTGTTGCATGGACGTACTCGACCGCGTCAGATATTGATAGCATCAATGTCCTACGTATTTTTAATAATGTTGGTATGTTAATCTGATCGTTTGCATGATGCGGGTGGTTGTACGTAAGGGTTTAAAGTGAAAAGAAAAAAAATGTAATTGAGCGCGTCAGATTTTCTAAGGGGGTGTTAAGTGCACCCAAAAAAAGCTCTCTTTCAATAATCTGACGATTTCAATCTAACGCAAACTCGCGGCCATCATTATAATGTGCAAAAAAAGTTCGCCATTTTGAAATACTCAAGCGCATCGGATTAAGATATATATGGTTCATTTTTATGTTCTAGACGTGCTGTCTCATAATCTGACGATTATCTAGAGGGATTCGCCTGATCTGACAAAAAAAAATTGTTTTAAATTTTTCTAAATCATTGAACTTAATTAATTGAAAAGCTCAGGAAATAGCATGTAAATAAACAAGTGTATGCTTTTTTAATAGAATATTCTATGTGAGATAGTAATAGATAGAGAAAAAGTGAAAGAGGAATAGAAACGCGCAGAGAGAAATATAGGTATCATACAGCTGCACGCATCAAACTTTATCGACGAATTTTTGTTATTTCAGGTTGTGGAAATCGCTAGATTGTATATTTTTCGTTATCCTCAAATTATTTCCTTCAAAATAAAAAAAAATCGAGAATGTCGAAATTACGTTGTTTTTTTACAACTTTGCTGCCCTTCTCTTTCTTTACGTCACTCTCAAATTGTCAGATTACTGGAATATACACTTCTATCATGTAATTAACTCACCCTACCTTAATCTGACGCGCTCGCGAATTTCTGATGATCAATTTTTGTTTTACTAATCTGATCTTTTATCCTTCACGGGCGGCCTTATATATCAGGCTCATATTTGGTGGAGGTACTTAACCGAGTACAAGGTATTCCCCTGTATATTAATCTGCCGCGCTTTAGTATATCCCGAAATCCCCGCTTGGACTCCCATATGATTACGATTCCCCGACGTGTAGTCTCACAAATGTAGAAATCAATATCTTAGAACTCAAAGAAACATCAATTCCACACATCTTTTGAAAATTTCCACGTACCTAGAGGGGTACACCCAAACATTAGTATAAATATTGAAGAACTGTTAAAAACACAGTTTTTATGGAACATGAATGTTTGTTTCTGATGTTTTCTGGCGAATAAAAATAGTGGAGGAAAAATTTAACGTGAATTGTACCCTGAGAGACGTTAGCAATCCAAAAGATATTTTCAACGCATTGAGAAGAGATTATGGGATCATGGTTCATTTGAAAAACCCCTCGATTAATAGCTGTACAGTAACTAAACGAGGTGGCGAAACTGAAATTGGTATTTTGGGTAATTTCAGAAGATATTCTCAGTAATGATAAAGTGATACCTATTTGTTTGATTCAAAATTAGTGAAATACCGAAAAATTGAGAACAAAGAAATATCATTGAGAGATTGCACATCATACTGCTATATCGATTACTTAAGTTCGAAAAATTCTGAGAAGAAATAAAATTGGGCCTTACAGTCATAAAAATCCACCATTTGTGTTTAATGGACTATGGTGGAAGAAAAACATTTTGTAGATGTCTACTCAAACAACATCGTCAGGAAAATGAAATCTGTAATAAAATTCCACAGTGTGATGAGAGTAGATTCACAAATAACGGATGGTTCAACAGAAATATTCATTATCACTGACCACAAAAAAACTCCTTTTCTGTTTTCAAAACCTGTATTCACTATAAAAAACCTCGCCTCAAATTGTGATAATTCTAATTTCTTTTGACACAAGTCAAATGTTATAAACCCAAAAAAACAGTATAAAATTGTGAGTCCCCCACAACAAATATTGTTTGAAGAATATGGTTAGAAGTATTCTGACATAAATTTGTGGAATTTATGTATAGCTTTGAGTTCCAAAAAATATTGGTCCCTACTTTTTTGAGGTGGCTCTGATCGGAAATTGTATTACCATACTGTGATGATGAGAGAAACGTTGGGAAACACATGTATTGTAGCATATAGCTGAATTTGTTAAGACAGTTGAAAACATCTGTTTAAATCTGTTAAATATTACTTTCCAACGTGCGATTCCTATGACGGGTTACACGATAGGAAGTGAAAATCATTCGTTCGGCCTCGCTGCTTGAACCACCGGTTCACACAGCGGTTGGTTGAGTGAGTGGAGCAAACTACCCACGCCGACCCAACCGTCCCACACTGGCTACAAAAATCGATGATTTTTAGCAATGTTCTTCAATCGGCACAGTTGAAAACCTTAGAAGTAATAATGCCTGTCTCTTCACCTTACCCCGAATATACCTTACAGAAAATTCAAGACCGTTTGACCAAATGGAAGCCAATCAAAATTGGAAATTGCTCGACATGTTACGTTTTGCAAAAAAAAAAACATTATTTTTTGTCTGTTTCTCTATGTTTCAATATAGTATTAGAGAAATAGGACATAATTTTAAAGATTTGTTCACTGCCGCCACTCCCTAATGCGGTTTCCAGGATATTCTGGTTCAAAATAATTGACTCTGGTTGAATATACATATTTTCAAATAATTCAAAGGATCATTTATTTCTCAGCTTGAAGTTATTATTGAGATCGCCTACCATTATAATTTTGGAATTATATTGATTTAGGTTCTCCATAAATTTTTGATCTTCCCTCGTATACACATTGTATGTTTGGCCCTGACGTGTGCATCGAATGCTTCATTTACTGTTAAACACCTTTAACAATATTCAAGTGGTTCGGTTTGAAAAACATTTTTATCGGTCTGTCAGATAATAGCTTTCATAATGGATGAATTTGTTTATCAAAGACACTTACGATAGATGAATTGATCAATAATCAATACATACTGCAGGTGGAATAGACGTTTTTGAAAGAGAGTATGAAGTTTGGGACTATATTATCGGTATTGGTTGTAGTTACCTTTGTGGAAAATGTTACCGCTGGCCTGCCACTTGCCGGTAAGTTTCAAAAATTAATTTCATACTGATAAATTAGATCGTGTTGAGATTGCCAAATTTATATTCACCAAAATAATATCAATTATCTTGCAAATATTAATAGTCATTATTCTACAATTGTAGGTAGGCATACTATGTAGAATGTAGGTAGGCATACTATAATCTACTCAATAATAACCTACAATTTCAACTATAGAAAACTGAAAACACTAATCTAGGATAACTTTCAGTGAATACAAAAAAAATTGGATATAAAAGGGCATACCTAATGTAATCATTTGAAAACGAAATAGAATGATAGAATAGAAAAGCAAAAAAAAACAAAATTGGTTTAAAGTGAAATAGATGTAATAAAATGAGATAAAATAGATAAGATAAAATGAGATACGATTATATAATCATATAATATCAAATGATTCTTTAGAGATAAGGTTTGTTGATATGTACCAATTTGGCACAAAAAATCACTGAACCAAGAAATTTGAAAGAGTTAACAAAATACAAACACGCTACATACCAAAATTAGATACAATAAGTTCCAATATAAAAAGCATAATCGCGAGGACCATGTCTGGCATTTATAAAATACAATGTGTTGAAATACAAAAAACCTTGAGACAGTTTTAAACTATAGGAACGGTGTGCCACAAAGTGCCGTATTAGGTCGGTCAACTAGTGAGACTTTCTAATGATAATGCGTCCGTTCATCATGCAAATAATCGAAAAAACAATGGGAAGAAAACCTTTTAATACCATAATTGAAAATGAACACAAAAGATGATAGACAAGTTAACGAAGGAAAGAAAAAATTCATAGCAAAAGATAGACAATGTGAAAATAGAATAGGTGAGGCACAAATAAAAAAGGAGCGGAACAATAATATAAACAAAAAAATAATAGAAAAACAGCTTGAAACAATTTTAGTAAACTATACCAGGAAAGAAGTTGAAAACTTTTATCGAGAATCAAAAAAAGACGAAAGCCTACAAAAAATGACACATTTTTTTTAATAAAGAACGGTTACATCTGGGGGATACCCAGGGATAAGTTAAATAGATGGGTGGATTATTTTCACGATTTATTAAACGATGTGGAACAGACAGAGATGGAAATTGATCATCAGTGGAGGGGGTCAATGAAGCAAAAAAAGACTAGAAAATAATAACAGCGCTGGAGTAAGTGAAATACCAACAAAATAGGAGAAGAAAGACTACAGAAAAAAATGGCTCGACTTATTTTGTATGGCAATATGAAAAAAATGCGAGAGCAAAGGAAGAAAACACTTATATGCCCAATACATAAAAAAAATTTATCAAAAAATTTGAAAATGATAGCAGCGCCCGATCTAGGGGGGGCAAATCGGGCAATTGCCCGCGGCGGCAAAAATGAGGGGCGGCAGAATTGAAGGCGGCGCGGCGTCGGCGGCGAAAATTTGAAAAATGGTCAAACAAAAAAAAACCACACCCTACACAAAAGTTGTTAGAATATAATATATTACTATTGACATCACTGAAAGTTCACTTCATATTTTAGTAGATTACAAAATTCACACCATCTATGGAATAACGCATGGGTAAAAAGGCGGCAAATATTATTTTGCCCGGAGCGGTGAAATAGCTGGATCGGGTGCTGAATGATAGAAGAATTGCAACAGAAAGTGTTCAAAATACTAGCATGAATAATAAGAATGAGATTATGAGTGTATAGAACAAAGATAATGAGAGAAAAACAGAGAAGAACAAAAACCGATCAATTCTTCGTGTTAAAATTTGTTGCAAAATAATAGCTATGAACAAAATTTAGGACTTGACTTGTTGGCCTACGACTCCATGCCCCTTCTCAGGGGGCCAAATCTGGTGAATACGGTGGCTGAGGCATGATTACGGTTTTGTTTTCGGCCAAAAATTACGAACAAGCAATGACAAGTGAGCAGGTGCATCATCGTGATGCAAAAGCAATGAATTGTTTTTCCACAATACCGGTGCTACTTTATTTTTTGAACAGACCTTGTATTGTTTGAACAATGTAAATAAGTATGTCCCCGTTTCAGAACGTTTCTGATTTCAAATGATATAAACAAAAGACATTTGAAAAAAAACTTATCAAAGCTTTAGGTATTTCTTTTGATATACACATCATGTTTTTCAGGGGTAATCGACCTGGGACTCCGAATAATATTGAATAATCTCAAGAAAAATGGTAACATAACCCATGATCCAATTTCCATTACCTTACCAGACAGCAAAAAGAACATCATGTGAGTTTTCGCTTTTTCACTTTGGGAGTTTATCGTAACTAACTAAAACGACTTTCGCTTTCATAGAAATGTTCAAGTACAACAGTCTTAAGTAGCCAGTATATTGCGATTTGGATGAGCAGTTGCATAATGTGAACAGAACAATATTTCGATTTAATCTCAAAATCTTCCATTTTCCACATCCTTCTATACAAAGAAAAATTTGATTAGTGCCTATCAGAAAATCATTTACTGAGCTAATGCCACAACAGATTCCATTCTGCAGAATAGAAATGTTTTGGCTTTCTACTTCTCTATCTTTATACAAAAAAGTTCAAAGGTTTCAAAGAAAGGAAGAAAGCAATTAATTTCAAAAATAAAGTTTTTACAAAGATGAAACAATAATTTCGAAACTACTTTTATAATATGAACATTAATTCAATGTATAATTCATACAAAAAAGTCCTATTCAGTTTGTATTCTGAACATTCGTTATGGAATTGAATCAGATATTATTGACAGGATTGCTACACAATATAGTATATGAAAGAGATAAAATGTCACTTACATGGAACACTGTCCTCCTCAATGGTGGGCATTTGATGTTTCGAAATCGGGCACTTGCCTTATTGCCTCTTCAGTACCAACCTGGCATTACAAGATAAAGAACTGAATTAATTCATAAATTACGACTTAATTGTCCCGAATGAGTTGAATTTACTAATGTCATTGATGAAAGTACCTAATAATTTAATTCCCTCATTTGATTCAATCCCAGCCATATCAATCTTGTTCAAATTGAAAGGGGTAAATTTTTTTCGGGGGAGATTCTTTTTTGGTGAAGAAATGTTTTGTCTTATACTTCTCCATCTTTATATAAAAAAACTGTGAAAATCTTCCAAAGAAAGAACGAAACTACTTATTTAATTTAAAAAAATGAACTCTACAGAGAGATTTGTAGCAAACAAGGAAGTAACTTTCGAACACAAACTGGAAGAAAACGCCCTTTCGAAACAACTACTTTTATATAAACATTGAATTACACGAAAGCCGAAACCGTTCTTTTCCAAAAATATTATTTGAAAATATATTTAAAGCATTTGTTTCTGTCGAATTCTATTTTCAAGTCGAAATCATGATAGAAAACTCTATCAACATGAAATAAAACCATTAGAAAATTATATCTCTATAAATTACAAATGATGTCGATATAATTTTTTTTAGGATAGGATCCCTGACTTTGGACGACTTTATCATTTACGGTATGGGCGGCATGAACTTTACCACGGAAGTAAAAGATGTGGCTATTGAAGATCCCGAATTTTCAAAAGTTAACGTCAGTTTAGCACTGTCTTTGGACAAATTAGGTCTTGACACTGGATACGACGTCGACATAGGGTTACTCAATGAACTTCCTATATACGGTGTAGGTAAGATTAAGTGAGTATTGTTATTCATAGAACTATTCTTACCTCTATTTATTTAATTACTAAAACTGAATGATCCAATAACTCATTCCAAAATATTAAACCTAATTAACACTAAAAGTTTTTTTACTTGTTCACTAACGCACGCTAACCTTTCATGATTCACAGAACTGAATTCGGAACCAACCTGCCTTCTGTGTGATTGCCTCGTCTTTTTGAATTCACAGACACACAAACACGTGCGTGTGTGTAAAAAAGTGAGGCGTTATTGTAAAAGTTATCTTCAGCAAAAATAAAGTTCGTGATAGATTCAATGGTTGGTTGAGGACATGCATGACTTTCTGAAGCTAAAAATATTCATTGTCTAAATGATTTGATATTCACCTAAATATGTTGTAGATACGAAAATTGATTGGAACAAAAAAGCCATTTTAAACGATGTTTACATATATTGAAATTTAAGTATAATATACCAGTTGTTGCTCCCGGCTTCGCGCGCCTAGAATTTGGTTCATGACAGACCATTTTTAACAAATTGTTACAATGTTTTTTATTAACCCAAACCTTCATGTTTCCAACTTCAAAATTAACGAAATTCAATGTAATCTTTAAACCCATATTTTCCCCCTTGGCGGTGGAAATTCCTGTTTCCTTTTCTTGATGCTTATTTACGCTTCACAAAGAACTTACCTGCATATTTCAAGATTCTTGGTTCAGTAGCTTCGGCTGTACGTTAATGTAAGAGCGGCAATAGTTAGTAATGTATATTCTTACTTTAAAAATACAGTAACTAAAGAAACAACTGCACAGAGTAATGAATTGCTTCGAGAATCGAATTATGTTACCTATAATGAAATTTTCAAAACTAACATAACCGTTAGCGACATCTGCCCTCACGTCTCTGCCCCGCGCATCGTCTTACAGTAGACGCGACGCGTAATGGCTTACTGCGTTGCATCAAGTTAATCTTATCGTGATAACTTTTAAACGATTCGTCCAAATTACTTATTGTGAAAGACAATGTTTATCTATATTAAACAATTGAAACGACAATTTTTATAAGAATTTGACAGATATTCTGAAATGAGCATTGTAAAAAATGGATCCAATTTAATTGTATTAATGGCTCAGTATTTTGCATATAGTGGCTACCACATGAGGTAGATATATGCTATCGGATCTAAATCCGTTCAGTCGTTTAGGCGTTAAAGAGTCACAAACTTTCATCCAAGTTCACAAACTATCACACTTATAGGTATTAGTATAGATAAATTTCAAATTATATATATATTCAATTTATTTCAAAATTATTGTTGAAGAACTGATACAATAGGATATGGATTACTTAATGCGAAAATAAATATATTTGAAAGTGAACTTCTTCAGAATAGGAGTAGTTATCGACTAAATGAACTCTCCTGAAAAATATTTCTGTTTGGAAATAATCATTAACTAGTATCAAATTGTAACAATATGAAAGACGTAATCTACTCAATGAATCTATAGTTTGACTCTAAAGTTGAACATTATTAATAATAATTTATACATTTAGAATGATTTCAAGAATAGGGCTGCACTTGAAAATAGTATAAAGTATCAACCACTTTTAACCAACAATATAGAAACATTTGAAAATGAAGAACAAAAGTTACTTGGTGGAAATAGAAGTTAATCTGTTCTTACATTTCCATATCATACCTATTTTAATGTTTTTTTTCTATCATAAAGTCTTCGAATATTCGTATTCACATAAACATTCAACGTGGCCGGGAACCAAAAAAACAAAATATTGAATAATAAAAACAACACAAGGAAGAGATTACTTCCGTCTTTCCTATATAATTAGCCTTTTGCCCAGTCCTAGACAGGTTGGTCGGCAAAAAGTTTCTCTATAATGCAAACATAAAATACTTATTTTAAAATTCTAATTTTGCACATTTTTGAAATTTTTAGACTGGGAATTTCTAGAGTGCGAGTTGAGGTGAATGTTATGCTCAATCTTAAATCAGATTTATCTAAGAAGAATATATCTGATTTGAATCTTCAGATAGCTTTTTACGACACTCCGGTAAGTTTTTTTATACACGTTACACTTGTAGACTTTCGCTGCTCCATTTGACAAATGAAAATACAAACTTTAGTTATATTACGATAGAGTATAATTCAATTGACAAATTGGACTTACGTGCCTTTCAGTACATAGTCTGGGTTGTTCAACTTTGTCAGTTTTGGTTTTTAGACGAAATATATGTTTGAGAATTGTATGAAATACTTGTGGTCCAACGCATTAAAAAATAAACCAGATGACCTTTTTCATTTTTCATTATTACTACGGTAATTAAATTAAATCTTTCATGTCAATTTTCTCCAAATTTATTCGAGGATGACATTAAGTCGAACATAAAAATAATCTATATGTCTACATATTATTATATAAAAGATTTGATAATGAAAAGTCACCATACGATTATTTGTTAAGGTCTACTTAGTACAAAGTTGATGAGGATTGTCAAAAAGTAATGAATAATAGATAGATAGATAGACAGATAGTTCTTTATTTCCAACAGGTATAAGTACACCTAATAACAGGAAATGTATAAACTGGATAAATGTATATATAAAAAGAAGATGTTTTAAATGTGATAGAAATGTACATTCACATGTGTGTGTTAGCAGGATTAGATACTACAAAAGAGAAAAAAATGTTACATATTTTAAGTAAATGTCATAATACCATTTATTATAATAGATAGGAATCACACACACACACACACGTGTTAGGAATCACACGTTGAAAGGTAAGACCTCGTTAGTCTTTAGCTCGCACAAGTTACTCAACTTCTGAGAGTTGTCGTTCGTATAGGGGCGACAGCTGATTAACGGAAAAACAGAGTTTAAAACAGATTGTTTTCAAACAGACAATGGAGATATATTAATGTCACATGAACCACATATCAGATTGAAATTATTGCAAATGATTGAAACAGGCGGTCTCTTTAATATGCCTGTTCTAGCACAATCACAATAAAATACCTTTGCGTGCCTACTATTTAGTCGAGGTACAGTAAAAGGACTTTTGGCTAGCAGGAATTCACAGCTTATGTTATTATGCAGTAAATTATAAAGGAACGTTATTGTTAGAATGATACGTCTAGTATTCAGTGAGATAAAAAGTAATCAATGTTACGGTCTGGGTAAATACAAAATTTTTTCAAATATAAATATTTTAAAAATTTCCTTTGAACACGTTCTATGAAACTTATGTGGGTTGCATGATGGGGATACCATATTAACACCCCATATTCTAATTTGCTGCGCACATAACAGTTGAATAGTAACGCCAGAGTTGCTGGATCTGCAAATTCCCTACCATTCCTTAATATGAAGCCTAACATTTTATAAACTGAAGACACGTTACTTTGAATATGAGGATTGATTGGTCAAATAATATGCCAAGATCGCGCATTTGAGTCAAACGATTCAAGATTGTATTATTGATATTATATGGAAATATCAATGCATTTTCTTTCTTCGAGAAGAAACATTTGTTGATATTCAACTCAAGGTGGTTTGTAGTACCCCATACTGACCTCATTAATGACCTCACACTGGTGAGGTCATTAAACAGGAGGAATAAAAGCGGCCCAAGATTAGAACCCTATGGTACTCTTGAAGTTGGTGTTATTATGGAAGAGCGATATTCTTGGAATTCTATATATTGCCGCCTATCGAAGAGATATGACTCACATAAAGACAATAGTTTAGAAGAGAATCCTAAAAAACCAAGCTTTCGCAGTAAAATTTTCAGGTGAATTTTATGGAAGGCTTTTTGTGTATTCATATAAACAACATCTACTTGACCTCTTTGGTCCAAAATTTCGCAGAAATTTTGATTTATACAAGAGAGGTTCGTCACAGAGTTCTTATTATTTCACCCTTATTCTATACAAAGTGTCATTTGATCAGTGTGTATCAGAAAACCACTTACGAATCTAATACCACAACTGATATTATATCATGTCCAGCAGAAATGTTTGAGTAAAAGTTGATGTAAATTATTTCAATAGTAATTATATCACTACATAGGTATCTTTCAACATAATTGGTAAAATATTGCATTGTAAACATAAAAAACCTAACTTTAGAAGTTTATTTTTTCTGTTAATCGACTTTGTTACATACTTTTAGGCGGAAATAACAGGATTCTGGAAAAATAGCAGAGCCAGCCAGTTTGTAACAGGAATCATTAACATTTTGGAAAAATTATTTTGTATGTGGTTCACATACGAAAATGATTGTGGTAATTGCGTTTTAGCAAAACTCATCGAGTTCGGAATAAATCAGTATCTAGATCCCAAAGAAGTGAACTTGGTTATGGATTGTGATTGCTTGAAGGTATGACATATATATTACTGGTCGAAATATAAAATTTGTTTCTACTGTCGAAATTAGGTAATTTTTTCTCGACACTATAAATCATTGAAAAATTTCTCCATTTAAAGGAATTTGCTAGCAAGTCTCCTGATGAACAAGGTTCAACTCAACAGATCACATTATCCACCGATAATTACTTATATAGTTCCCGCAGCTGAAAAAATTTAGAACATATCGATTTTGTAGTTTTAGTTTGAAGGTGATACGTTGTTTATTACTTGTTCTCGTATTTGAACATATCGAAGCGATTGAATTCTACTTTGGGGAAGTTTGCTTTTTCAATTGCAACTGAAAAATATCAAGTGAGATATTTGACAGTATACGAGAAATACTTGGGCACGTATAAAACCACCTAATCCCTCCCTCCAGAAACAAGATTGATTTTTTATACGCCACTGAGTATAAGCTGCCAAAACGAACAACACTGTGATCAAGAAATTATGATAACCACCCAAGAAATTGCAAAGAAAATTGCACAGATTCTCCGAAATATTTTTTTCGTTTAAATTAATTTGGCCTCTAAACGTATTATTCTCATATAGAAACGTTTATGGTGGGTTTATTAAAAACATTACTGTCGTCCTTTTGCTGTCGCCTCATTCTGCGCACCGTTTGTTCGACTTGTTGCTCGATGTTTTCCACCTCGTATGTAATGACATCATTCTCTTTACATCGTCTTTCGAAATTGTCAGCAAATGCTTGAGCTTTCTCTTGTTCGGTGGAGACGATACCTTGTTCACCATGTATTGGTGGACATGGTTTTTGGCAGTCCTTCCTCAGGACTCTCTACATTTCCCATGCCGACTGGTTGAGTTATGCCAAACGGGTTTTCCATTGTCTATCTAAAAAATCTCGCAGGTCTTGCCGCAGAATTGTGGTGGTTCTGTGCATGCACCTTTTCTCCACTGGAGCGAGTGTCCGCTAGTATCTTCTTTTCAGGCGTCTTCTGCTCCTGATGAGCCCCATTACTTCCGGTGTTATCTGGTCCTGTGTATTGAAGCGCGTGGCTGGAGCGACCAGTGCTATTCGCTCCATGGACTGGAGGATCGCCTGTTGCAGCCGTGTCTTGCTGTTCTCTAGGTTGGTCTTCGGTTCGGTGCGGGGTCGTGGACGTGGCACTGGAATATACTCTAGTCGATGTTCCTCTGGCTCCACCTCCTACTGTGAATAGGATAGAGTTGTGGTCAGATAACCCTTCTTCTGGTGAGTCCATCTTCGAGATGACGATGTTCTGCATTATGTCGATGTCGAGCATGTCGGGAACGTGGTCCGATGGAGAAACGACTGCGGTATCGTTGAAGTCCTCTAGTAGCCTTGCAACCTGCCGGCCTCTTCGGTTTTCGTTCCATTCGCGCGATCTTGCGTTGAAATCATCCATAGCCATTGTTGGATAGTGGCCAGGAACATTTTCGCTATGTCGGTTCTCTGTAAGTTTTACTGCGAGGGCAGGTAGACCGACGAAATGCTCAGCTGTTCGTAACGCCATGACCTCATTCTGACGGCAACTGATTAGCTAGAGTTCCAGTTTTCGGTCCTCGTGCTGCATAAGTTCGGTCCTCACAAGGACAGCCATGCTTTTTGCGATCGCACGACCTGGCCTATCGACCCTGTAGGTGTTTAAGCCCTCGATGGGAAGATATTGCATGTCTCTTGTATTGCCATGGCATCAATGGGAAGCCGCGAAGACAAGCTCATGAAGTTGCTGTAATGCCTATTGGCATTCGAATATCCTATCATCAGACTTTTCTGAATCCGTTTTGCTGCCATTAACGTCTTCCAGGTTCCTGTAGTAGAGCAGACAACAATTCGTGAGCTATTGTTCTCGGCTCGGTCGTAAGCCTATCGAATATGCTCTTCAGGTCATTTCGGTAATTTCCTCTGAGGATCTTAGTCTTTGGCGGGGTCCTTTCTTCGGAGCCGCTGTCTTGGGCTTAGGCCGCTGGCTTACTGGTTTGCTGGTCCCCGCGCTCTTTGCAGAAGGTGCGCTTGTTTCGGTTTGGAAAACATCTTGCATCCTCTGTAGCTCGATGGGTTGGTGGGCCTCCCTGCAGTTACCACATTTCACAGGCGTGTTCTTGGAATTCATGTTGCTCGCCTCAATTCACGCAGAGGACCGTCGCATGGCAACATCTCTGTGAATGGCATCTCTGAATGGCATACGTGACACTACGAAAAGACACCTATGTTTCTAGCTGTTCTACCCGCACTATGAGGGTAATGCAATTGCTAACCTTGTAGATCATCTCCTCTGTTCGTCGTAATTTTACTAGGAATAGTGGTAAAATCTTCCGCGTTCTCCCCCATGTTCTCCGATGACATTCGAGCACGGTGAATCCCTGTCTTTTCAGGTGTGCCATCGCTTGCTTCTACGTTTTCCGGAATACCCCGGGTCACCACGTGCAGCGGGATCTATTTTTTCAGAGTGTACGTTTGAAACTCCACTCTGTTCTCCCCGAAGAATGTGTGTACCATCTGACAGCAGTTTCGCCTTTGTGAAGAGTATCTTACGCCTGGCGATTAATTTCAACGCGGCTCGACTGTCTAAGAGGAAGATTGTCAACTAGTAACAACTCCATCTCGTGAACCAAGCTCAAGAAGGAAAGAAACATCCCATGTATAGTATGTTTCACTCTAAATGGTATTGGCTTATCAACTGGGATAAACTACCTGGTGTATAGTGTAGTGTAGTGTAATATTGTGATTCTCTTCTCTTTATTTGATTCGGGTTTTACAACTTAAGGGTCGAATTGGTTTTATTATAATCATTTAGCCAATACCATATACCGTAAAACCTACTATACCGATTCTCTAACAGAAATCAAATAAATCTGAAGACTGTATCGAGGAGAGATGCATTTTTTTTTCTATTTTTATTTTTGATCCGAGTATAATTCTTAATTTCCCATCCATGAAATGTTTTGAGGAAGATTATATTCAATGTCGATCATTTTATAGAATTCAATTCTCTAAAATGAAAATAATTTATCTCAGCATGGTGCAGTTGAGCTAGAGTAGCTTTGTGTACAGGAGAAAAAAACAAAAGTTATCGAGGTTTATTCTATGAACTTGTCCTTGGTCGCATTATCTTTGCTCGTTCATAAAATATAGGTACCTGATCCAAATATATACAAACATAGTAACGTGCTTTTCATTTCAGAATAATAAATACAATCTGAAGAGCGTACTTGAAAATCTTGGAAACTCTTACGTGCATGGAGGTAGCGAAGCTGTTAATAAGTATTTGGCGAGCGAAGAAGTATACAATATTTTATTGGACTTGTACCAAAATATTTCTGGTATTATTGTGAATGAATCATACAGATTGTGATAAAAAATCAATAAATGGAAATATATTTTTCACGTGATATATGTGAGTCTCATGCCATGTTCTTTTCATTGACTCTAGGTTTAAAGGACGACTCTTATACACGACCAATATGCGAGATGCAAAGGTGACAGAGGTAGCAAGAAAGTATTCAAGGAGGGTTGCCCCACAATGTTATGGAACCTGGTAAAGAACGAGTTACTACGCTTTTGGATAATTATGGTAATGAAGTACAGGGCTACAGGGCTATTATTAAAAGAACGGTTTCTGTTCAAATCTGTTTAAAATATGTTTTCCCGTTAACCAATTTAGAAAATAATACAAAAAATCGCATATAATGTACTTTGTTTGGACCAATAACAATTATCGGGTTCGGATGAATTGAAAAATGAGACAAAAGTAGGAGATTAGAGCCGGTTCTAAGCCTCCCCCCACCACTATGACGTATTAATTGCTTTTTTATTGGTTGTTGTTTGGTGAAGTCAAGGTGATGTGACCTTGAAGGGT
>WOGO01000307.1:0-25662 GCA_015342085.1 Leptinotarsa defecta
CTTGTGTGAGAAGTCCCCAGAGAAAAAAGTCCAAAACTGTGAGGTCTGGAGATCTGGGTGGCCACTCTATAAACGGACTACCACGGCCTATAAATCAGTTTGGAAAATGTTCGTTAAGCCATTGCCTCACAGCTCTGGCATGATGAACTGAACACCCATCTAACTGGACAATAAAATTTGATGGTTACTTCTTTGCAATGATCTACACAACTTTACAGAGAATTAATATTGAGTGTAATTGCTTTCTTCGTTTATTTGAAAGATTCATATTTCAACACATACATACGCAAATCTGAAGCCAAGGTTGACCTCCCTTGCTACTTTTTTTGAAACTAAAAGTAGAAAAACTGGATTTTTGGACAAGAATGATATACCTTTTTGAAATACATCACAT
Source organism: Leptinotarsa defecta (assembly GCA_015342085.1). NCBI lineage: Eukaryota > Metazoa > Arthropoda > Insecta > Coleoptera > Chrysomelidae > Leptinotarsa > Leptinotarsa defecta. The sequence goes on from WOGO01000307.1 coordinate 395, forward strand.
AAAGGGAACCAAATTCCTTTTTTTCTATAGTTATCTTGATAGTTCGATTATACTGCGTTTTTTGTTCAGTCAAATAAGTTTCACCTGAAAAATCTATGCCTTGCATTCATATAATAACAATTTTCAAGTTGGCAAAAACGAGTTCAACAACGATTTGACAGATTTATGCAAACCAAAACGACAGAAACTTACAAATTCTCTGCTAACTATGAAAATAATGATTTCTTTCCAATAAAGCTTTGATTATAATATATACAGTGAGTGATAACTCAGATAATTGAATAAAAAAATGAGGCTGAAGTTGAACAATGGATATATCTGGTGTTGTAGAGCAAGATATTGATTCCTTCCCGAAGGTATAAAAGAACACAGAAGAAAGAAAAACTAACCCAACGTACCCAGGCTTAAATAGAATTTCATCTACGGTAACTAATTTTTCCTGAAAATTGAAACACGCATAATATTTAAATTGTGTTAAGCAACTAGATTTGCGTCGATTCTTCAAAAATCGGTTCAGAATGATCTGCTTCATCAACCATTAGTCTCTGAAAATCACCAGAAGGTCTGAAAGACACCAATTTAACATATGGCCTTCTTCTGTCGAACGGTTTTACGATGTCGATCCATTAAATGAATATCATCACGAGGACAAAAACGGTAAAAATCCCTTCGTTAGAAAGAGAAGACGGGTCGTATGATACGACATAATTTCAGAGCGTCTCGGCAATTTTAAAATCTAAAATGCACATGGTACGTAATAATCACTGAGTGTTCGTAGTTCAGTTACGTTGCATGACTCCCTGGGCGGAAGTGCACCTGTGATTCGTTAATTTTATTATTATTCTGTTGCAGCAATTAAAACGGACACTCCGACTCCAGACTTTGTAACCGCATTCATTCATAAATTTGATGATATGCCGTGACCGAAAAAATACTAGCACGGCCAGTTGTTAGTTTATTTTCATGCCTGCCGGTAGACTTTGTGTCAGAACAGCGGTAGACTGATGTAAAAAACACTAATTTCCACTATTTTCAGTCGTTTAATGGTTACTTTCGAAAGTAAACTAACTCGTTGGTGGATTTTCATTTTTCAAACAATAGAACAGTAGTTTGAGAGCCAAAACAGGATATTTACTGAAAAAACAGTAAACTTGGCAACAATGAAAACGGCGCTCTTCTCGTGCGTGTTACTCTTCATTTGCAGTGGAATAATTTGCAGTATTTCACAGTCCAATTGCATTATAACTTCTCGCTCACTGGATTGACATGCCTGACTTTGCTTCTATCAAGAAATAACAATAAACCGCGAAATCACAGATATCTTAACCTCAATTTTTAAAATCTTTCAATAAATATTTTGCTATAACGAAACGTGTTAGGAATCACACGTTAAAAGGTAAGACCTCGTTAGTCCTTAGCTTGCACAAGTTTCTCAACTTCTAAGAGTTGTCGTTCGTATGCGGGCGACAGCTGATTTACGGAAAACCAGATATTGAACAGATTTTTCAAACAAATCCAGAAATCCTGAAAATCAGTCCTGCCGATCTTGATTTATAATTGATGTAGAGGTATTTGATTTTTTTACCGTCTATGACCTTGAAAATATCTGAGCGTCGCTTCTACGGTAAGAAGCACAAAATTATTCAAGTAAAATCTTAGAGCATTCACTTAACCATTATTTTGATAGAACTGTAATTGTCCAGACAAAGTTTATACTGGTCGAGTTGATAATTGGTTCAATGGATATCATTATTATTATATTTATTTTGTGTTGCCTTCACATTATGAAGGGCTCAGGATGAAAATGTCGATACAATTAGAAACAAACCACGGGTAAAAAAAATTGGAGAGTTTTGAAACTCATAATTACTATATGGAATTTTTTAATAGTTTCTAGTCTTAACAAATGAATATATACTTTTCAAAAAATACCTCTTCTCTTCATAAAGATTATTTATAACAAAATCAAAATAGTTGCGTTACAAACCGAACAATACTACAAATCAAATGCGATTTTTTCGAAAAGCTTCATGGGGGAATGTTGAAGCGTAAATTCGTCATCTGCGCCTGGATGAGTCACAGATCAGGCGTTATCTAGTTTTTTAATGCCTCGCATTTCTCAAAATTTGATGTTTGTTAACTAGGCTCATTAATAAATGAAATATCTGGAATTATGCTTCCGACCGAAATGATTTCAATCAATTTAGAAACGAACTATTTACATTTCTCATTGATGATGAATTTTATTCTAGAGTATTTGGCAGTATGATGATTTAGCATGGATTTTATAAAGTTTTAGTAAGTTTCTGAAAGTGAGGCAGGTTTTCAACATTCAAAATGTTCAATATGCTTTTTTCTTTCCTTCCTCATGTACTTACTTCAATATGTAGATCCATAGCTGACCAGTTTGATAAGCATTTATATGTTTATCTGTAAGAATCCGCCTTAATATTCATTCTCAGGTACTTTTGATGGTCTAGAAGTTTCACCAAAATAACTTTTACCACTAGAACAAGATGCTTTTCTTTGCTTGTGTGTTTTTGGGATGTATACAAAAAATTACTTTCGTTGAATGATTGAAAAATGTTTATAGTTACTGAAATTGAACCAAATGATTCTTAATCTCAACTATACAACTCTATTCAGCCGGCATCACATGTAATGATTTAATTTGCCTTCTTGCAGAAGAAATCATGACTTCGAGCGACCGTTGATAATTATAAATCGTTAAATTTCATTTCAATCCGAGCATGATCAAAAAGATCATCGTTTATACTTAGATAAACCTCAAATTACCAGTATTTTCTCTTTCTCGAATATACTTAATTACCCAGCGTAATTACACAGCTATGAAAATCAACCCGTTAGCGAGAAAGAATAAAACTTTAACATATGATTAACGCATAATTATATGAAAAGCGTTATTTTTTCTAAGATTCGGTGAAAGCGCAAGAAAGTTGTACCAGCTTGTCATTTTGGTTTAATTTGCGTACCTGATGTAATAACAATAACAAAAAGAAAATCCACTTGGTTCCTAATTCGATTTTAATGTGGCAAGATGTGAAAATCACTCCGTAACACCTACGACCAGAACGGTGTAATTTTATAATTTTATTTATATTATGGAACTAGACATTGTCACAACGGTTTAACAATTTTAACTGTCTCCAGCCAATCGTAACCGCAGACCATTTTTATCACCCACTTCGCGAGTGAATATCAAGTTAGCATTGCCACATGATGTTTATGCTAATTTGATGAAATTTTGATAACCATGTTTTGTGAAGTTACAGCTGCTGTCTTTCTTCGAGAGTATAACCAGATTTTGCTAATGAGAAAAGCAATTTCATAGTTAGAGGAGGCAAATAAAACTTCAAACCCACAAAAACCTAATTATTTTGTGTTCCACAAGGTTCTATCCTTGGTCCACTGCTCTTTAGCATATACCAGATTGGAACAACTACAATCAAATTCGCAATAAAATCAGTAATTCTCAGCCTGTGATCAGCATGTGCATGACAAGAAACTCGATATTGTTATAGTCACGACGGTAGTTCCAAAGAAACGTAACCAATTAAAATATCAGAAAGTGATGAGCATACTTAATGAATTGAATATAAGGAGCTCAACAATGCATTAAATTAACATGATCCAAATTCAGAAGATCATAAAAATATCTTCAGGTTGGTTTTTTCCTCAACTATATTCATAATATTCAAATTGATTTCAATAACGCATTCCCTTCTACATAATTGCATGGTAATTGTTGTGAATTAATTTACGTTGGACGATATGCATAATCACTGGAAGTAAAAAAAATGAATCTGAACCATTTGTTCCACAATGGTCGTGAGAACAGTTGAATGGTATAATGTAATTACCATTGATATAGTAACTAAAATCACTAATGTTCATAAAAGAAGTTTTTTCTTATGATCGTTAGTAGAAATGGTTCAAGTCAATCATAAATAAAATAATAATGAATGGAAGAAAATATGTTTTTCGGGCAATGACTGAACGCTATTACCATATGGCATTTTGATATCGATTTAATTACTTCCAATTCGTTTGTTTTATTATATCCTACACTATAATATTACTATCGATGATAATGAATCTCCACTTTCGATTTTTACATAAGTAGTTGTGGTCCAAATATTTTCTTATTGTTTTGATACTTTCATCTGAAGATATTGAATTTTGGAAAAGCTCATATTATAAAAACGATTGAATTCACCTAAGAATAGCATTTTGTAACATTTGACATTTGAAAACAACTTCTGCTCTACAATTCCAATAATACTGGAAATGACTAAAATAGTCACCTGGTGGGTATTTTTAACAATCACTCTCGAAACCTTGGCGGCATCATTTCATAATGACGAAAACAAAAGCTGCATTGCCATATAATTACAGAATTATTTCGTAATGTAGTAGCAGAATGTGTCAAACAAAAAAAGGACTTTTTCGACTCTCTTGATTATCATAGTGTATACCTGTGAAACCCTACATATTTTAAAATACATCAAGTCATATAGCCGGGCAGCTGACTACGGAGGTATATGATCATTATACACAAAAGACGGTAGTAAAACATGGAGATAATAAAAAACAGATTTCTATCCTAATGAATGCCATCTCAATTAGCAAAAACTTTATTACTTCAGGATGATGCAGGTCCATATTTTTGGTGTATTTGATCAAACAAACTATTTTTTATTATTATGAAGCTCGTTAGTCGGACGAAGATTCAGCCAGGTAGAAAAATAATTGAAGCAGAAGAATACATTTCCTTGCATCCAATCTCATAATGATTGTACTGCCATTTTTCCAGAAAGCCATTGAAAATTCCTACGAAACAAGACTGTTGAGCCACATTTGTTTCATTGTAATTTTATTGTGATATCTCATTAGAGAAGTATTTTTGAGTTTCGTACTGTGAAACTAACTGTGATTTCCATAAATACATGAACTGGCTCTGAATATGGGTAGTTAGCCAGCCATACCATTGGAATGATTTGTTTATGCTCATGATAATTGAATTTTCTTGTTTTTTCACAACTTTGATTATGCTCCATCCTATGATTTGTTCGTGTTATGCACTATTTGGAATCTTTGGTGTAGGAATGTTACTGGAGTTCAATCCCAACTCCAAAACGTTTTACTTCAACACCCCAACCATTCCAGACTTTAGTTCATTAGGATTTAGTTAGATAAGTTAACAACAACATTCATCTAGATACCTATTAAAGTGTAGAAATGGGTAAACATAATAATATTATGAATAACGATGGTGGACCAATAGCTAAAAGTATACTGACTATTAGATGAAGCAATATTGTGAGATTTATTCAAGACTAGTAGATGAGGTAACATGTAAAATTAATTTATAGACGTAGACGCAGGTATCTAGCAGAGGTATCTATGGTATAAATAACAATAATCTGTTTAAAAAAATCTTTTGGGATTATGTGACAAGGGAAACCTACGATTAATAAGTGTGAAGAAAGCTCATGTCGTAACTTTCCACACATCAATATATCAAAGCTTCCACTTGGAAATGGTGAACTGCTTTTTGGCAGATCGTTCACTAGTTCTAGATATGTTTGTACTGCACTGTATGTATTTGCCAATGGAAGTAATTATTATCAACACTATTATGTATCCTCCCATCAATATTTTTCATGAAGATTCATGGTTTCCGTCTATCAAATTGAAATCAACACACCGAATAAGCCGAAACCGTTCGTTATTGATGGCTGCCAAGAAAATTCTAAACAACACAGAGTCTTCAAACTTGAAACGTATGCTTCATAGATTCAAATACAGTATTTTTTTAAAACAACTACCGCCATCTCTAGGTCGGGCCTGGGATTACCCAGGAGATCTATCATAACAGCAATATGTAACAGATCCACTGGCAGATCCAAGAGTCATCCCCCTGGATGACTTATCAAACAAATTGACTATATATTCAATGACTAGCTCATTCTGTATAGAAAGATTCTGCCAATTTTTCACCCAGTATAAAGCAAAGGTTTTGATTTGATTTAGACGTCAATTGAAACTGTGTAAGATCAAGTTCAATAAAGAAACTGGTCAGGATCTACCTCATTATAGATGAGAAAATCTTCACAGATTATACTGATTTTTAAAACACTTCATGGGTAGAATTGAAAACATGTACTTATCGAAAGATTAGGAAACTGAAACAGACCTTGCACGTTTTCGTTGTAAAAGTAATTCCGATCGCGTCGATTTCTCTACTTCCGTTGACTAGGTAGCTGAATTTTCTAGAACCAAATTAATTCAATCTTCAAAAAACTTTTCGATTTCGCATGCGATACCGCAACACCCCAATCTCCACCTTTTTTGCCTCTTTACCTGACCCTTGCTAATGAGAAATCCCTAACAGCTCTCTACCTGTACTAAGAAAACTTCAAAGAATATGGCGCCAAACATCAAACATCATTCTGGATTTAACTGCAAACCCATTTTTTAGTACCCCTCAAATTGATACAAAGTAGATGTTTTCGGTACGAGGTATGCTAATCGAAACCGAATCAGTTGTCACGTATACGGGGTGCACCAAAAAGTTGATATAGTGATGAAAATTTGTCACGTAAAGTCGTTTACTTCATTGAAAAACTACTGTACCGTGATAATAATGGGATAGATTGATGTATACTCTGAAGTGAAACTAAATTTGGGAGCTCTTGGTATTTTTACAACTGTTTAGCCACGTTCGTTATTGATTAACAGAGTGTGTCTCTTGGAGTGTTTTTCAAGTAGTTGAACTATATCAGTGAACATTTTCACTACGGACAATAATTTCTTGAGATCAAGCAGAGAAAATAGAAGTGTAGGTTGGGATTAAATAGAAAATAATGCTCCTCTAACTTTAATGTTAATTTTGTGAATGTTTTCAGTTTTTGTCATCGGTCCAAAGGTATAATATCCTGGAAATGCTATTACGTCAAAACTATATCAATAATTTTTGTTATTTATGGACTTTTCACTGAAAAAAAATCACAAAATGTTTTAAAAATGCATCAAAACATTCCTGAGAAATATAACAGCATTCTAATTTAATCAAAAATGATGTTGCAGCTTTCATTTTTGTTTAGAAATATTTTGTAAATCAATCTGTAGATGTAAAGGAATAAAAATTCGAATTAAATTCGAAAATAACATAATTTGCTGTTTGTTACATAATCATATGGTTTCGTTACAAATATAGATTAGAATATAATATATAAAACACATCAATACATAAACATTAGTAAAAACTAAACTGAATCGATAATACGCTGTTATTTGTTATTATTTGCCGATGTAACAGAGATAATTTTTTCATTTTGTCAATAGTTTGAACCAAACACATGATTATATTCACTAAATGAGTAGACTTAAAATCTTGACTATCATTTCTTGAAGTAAAATTTGAAAATTCAATTTATTTTTTAACAGTGCCCATATTTTGCAGTTCTATTCTCAAATGTTGTTTCATTTCAGATTTTTTCAACAGAATTATACTCATAGAATCACGAAAGGAACTGAACAAATTCATAAAATTGTGAAACATAAATGAAAATATGAGGAAGATAAAGAAGTTACAACCAAATTGATATGGTATTGACGACACTTAGTTGCTGAAAGTACTTGTTTGTGATGAGTAGACTCCAAAATTATTTCCTACTAATTTCCGAGTTTCCAAAGCCAACTTATCTCAAGGGATGCTTCTCAGGCAATGACTCAAAAGCAATTTTTGGGTAATAAACTGACTGCAAAATGAAAATGTATCTAACTGAAATTGACGTGGAACCGATAGTTTGAGAAATATCTACTGTAACTTTTGTAGTATCACTTTTGAAACGGTACAATTGTATTTTTGTGGCCTGTTGTGAAATGAAAATGCCTTGAATGGCAAAACGTGCCTGTCCAAATCACATTCAGACAATCAGAATCACATCACAAAATCTAATTTGTCTAATCCTCAATACTGAAAATTTGGGATTTTTGATTCCAAGATGTGTCAAGATTGATCGTATCAAAATTTGTAAAATATCAAAAGCTAATATCTTAACAATCTCATGCCACGCGTTGTTTCTCTACTGGGGTGCTTCCCCTTGGGGTATGTAAGTATGAAAAGCACATTTAAACCTGTTGCAACCCCTGTAAGACACCACTCGCGATCCCTTTCAATAAAATACTAAACTTGAACCCCCTGAGGTTATGACATTTTTTGAACTCTTGCTCTAATATATTCGCCGAAGATTCTAAACACTTGTCAATGTACTCGACAACCCCAGTTTATTATTCGACGAAGGGGATGAAGCTTTAAAAATTACCCCTGAAATGCTAAGATTTACGGGGGTGTTATTACAAGCAATAAAAAATGTTTGCAAATAGAAACATGTTGGAATCAACAATCGCCGGACGTTTTTTAAAAGTTGATTGGCGTGGAATGAATTTGAATGGATTGTTAAATAGAAAGTGAACTTTATGGTATGGCAATAGGGTAAAGGGTCGTTTTTTGGGTTTCTTAGAAGATTTGACTTACCGTATTTTGACTCGGTTGAAGGTGTAGATGTCGGGATTTCTGAAAAAACAATATTTACACATTATAAATATGCCAAAGCTGATATATAAGTAGAAATGCACATTTTGTGGAAATATTTCCTTTTCAATCATCATATACATCATATATCATACAAAAATATCGCTAAATCTATGTTTCAGAGGAAATTAGACAATGTGAATGCTTTGGCACTCTACTCATTTCACGTGTTGTAACTCCAACATGGAGTTACAAAGTTTGATTCAGATTGGGAGGTATACAAGGTTCTGTTCTTGGCCTTTTGTCACTGATTCTGTTTGAAGGATGTTCACTTATAAGCTTCTGCCGATGAAAGAGAAACTGAAAACAAGCCAAGTTGTTCTGAATTCGTTCATAAAACATTTTTCATTGGCAGATCAACTCCAGTAAAAATGAAACAGAAAAACAAAATTCTTCATTGTTTTGTTTGTGTATGAAACCTTTCACCATCTGAAAAATAAACAAAGCTGAAACACTAGAGGATCTGCTGACTGAGATTGTTTATTTTACCGAATGTGAAAGGTTATATACCCAAAAAACTGTAAAAAATGGAGTCCCCCACAAAAATTGTTTTTAAAAGAATAGGAAAACAATATCATATCTTAAAGTATTGATGAAAAAATATGATCGTTTTTTAAAAAAGGCCAGAAAATAATGTTTTGGAAATATATCATTAGTAATCGGTTTTACGATAGTTTTAGTTACTATAGAAATCGTGCATATATATGAAGATTCTAGAATAAAAAACTATGCATACTATTCACGGAATTGATAATTTTCGAGATGAAATATTAAAGCAATAGAGCATACAACGATAACTCAAAAATCTAATGGTATGGGTTTCAAAGAGACAATAAAAATGTATGTTTCATAGAGTTTCTTGTAACCAAAAGAATATTCGTACCTACCGGTCTCAGAATTAATAAATGTTGTGCCAAGTTACAGCCGAGTTACATTAACTTCATAGTTGTATTACTTTTTTGTTGTTTTTCATCAATGATATGCCACACGACAGTTTAACACTTGCAACTGATACCAAAAGAAGAATTCTCAAGTTGGTGTCGCTCTTCGATTGTTAATTCTAACAGAACTGTTCTGATGCAGTTCCATTACAGAAACCAGTAGAAAATCAATAATTTTCAGGTTGAAATGAATAATAATCTCTGAATATTACTGTAGTTTTTTTTGAAGATGATCACTTGGTGATCGAAACACGTATCGAGGTGTTAAAATAACGAATTGGTTGGGAAAAAACTCCAGTAATAGTCATTACTACACCAAAGGTTCCAAATAGTGTTAGGAATAACATGTTAAAAGGTAAGACCTCGTTAATCCTTAGCTCGCACAAGGGTTGTCGTTCGGAAAAACAGATTAAAAAAACAGACAGTGGATCACAAGTAAATAATAATCTCATCAAACACTTCATTACTACAGTATTTTATTTTGATAGTTCGTACTGAAACTTGTGGCATAAAATGGAACTATTGAAAACACTCTCACCACACCAGAACAAAAATTACGGTCTCTAGATGCATGTTTCGTCCTCAGGAGATCATTATGACTGAGGATGCTATCTTGGTTAGCGAAACGCGCGTCGTAAGACCGTAATTTTTTGTTTTGGTGTTGGGTTCAATAGATGTACCTATTTCATTATACAAAAGCTCCTCTAGGCGTGTCTATACAGTATACTATATAGTTTCACAAAAACGCCACACGTGTTTCGCTATGAAATATCTTCTGTACTATGTAGACACGCCTGAAGAAGCTATTGTATAGCGAAACGTGTGTCACGTTTTTGTAAAACAGCGTAATGTTTTGCTATGGAATAGCTTCTTCAGTCGTTTCTGTACTGTACAGACACGCCCGAAGAAGCTATTTTATAGAACAACACACAGTTTTACAATAACGCGACACGTGTTTCGCTATACAATAGCTCCTTCAGGCGTGTCTATAGTTACAGACACGCTCAAAGAAGCTATTTCATAGTTATTTTATAGCGAAACAGTTGTCGCGTTTTGTAAAACTGTGAAGTGTTTCGCTATGAAATAGCTTCTTCAGTCATGTCTACTCTGTACAGACACGCCTCAAAAAGCTATTTTATATAACAATACACAGTTTTACAAAAACGCAACACGTGTTTAGTTATATAAAAGCTTCTTCAGGGGTGACTATACAGTATAGACACGCTCAAAGGAGCTATTTCATAGTTATTTTATAGCAAAACATGTGTTGCGGTTTTGAGAAACTGTGTAGTATACAGTATAGACACGTGTGAAACTCTTGTCGCGTTTTTGTAAAACTGTGTAGTGTTTTGCTATGAAATAGCTTCTTCAGGCGTGTCTATATTTCATACTTAACAGTTTCACGTGTCTATTCTGTATAGACACGCCTGAAGAAGCTATTATATAGCTAAAGACGAGTCGCGTTTTTGTACAGCTATATCTTATTTCACTATGAAATGAGTTCTTCAGGCATATCTGTACGGTAAAAATAGGTCTGAAGAAGCTATTCTATAGCGAAGCATGTGTCGTTTTTGTAAAACTGTGTAGTGTTTTGCTTTGAAATAGCTTCTTCTGGCGTGTGTATATTGTATACTAAACAGTTTCACAAAAACGCAATACTTGTTTCGCTATAAAATAGCTTCTGTATACTGTATGGATACGCCTGAAGAAGCTATTGTTTAGCTAAACACGTGTCGCGTTTTCGTAAAACTATGTGTCATTTCTTCAGGCGTATCTTAACAGTATGAATACGCCTAAAGAAGCTATTTTATAGCAAAGCACGTGTCTTTTTGTAAAACTGTTCAGTAGTTTCTTCAGGCACATCTGTTCAGTATCACAAAAACGAAACACGTGTTTCTTTATACAATAGCTTCTTCAGGAGTCTCTATACTGTATAGACACCCCTGAAAAAGCTTGCAATAAAGTGCAATAAAAATCTCACAATAAACTGTTTCTTGAATACGAAGTGTACTTTCATCAAATATCGTCATATTCCTACCCATATATTACCAAACTTTCACATATAAAGAACAAAAATCGATAGTGACATGTTATTTCAATCAAGGATGAACCGAGTGAGTGAAAAACAGCAAGTACTATACCATATAACAGTCGAAATTGAATCTCAACTCATGTCCAATAACCTGGAGCTGCTCTAGCACAGAACATCTATCAACTTTTTGTTCGCAAAGCAGCAGATGTACTCACTATTGGTTTCATAGGGGTCTTGCTGGAATCATATGTCCACTTTCCTCGTGAAGAAATTTGCACACATATCTATCGGATATATTTCAATGTCCGTCGTGGTATCAACCAGGGTAGCAATCATTTTCTGGTAGAATTTTGCCGAATCGGAAGTCTGACTCTTCAATTCATCCTGTATAACGCTTCCAAACCAATAAATCACCTTTGTTTGTTAGGTTCGTCGGACGAACCTCGAGGAACACCTATTTCAGCTCGAGTCACAGTTCTCCGAACTCGTCAAAAATCGTTGATTAGAACGAAAAGCGGCCCGCCCGCCCTAATAACATAAATCCTTTGGATATGCAAAACAGCGATACATTAATTTGTAAATAGGCGTGACAATGATATTAGAAACGCGATTCCGAAGAGGTATCGATTGGGAGATCGTGCGACAAGGAAAGAAGCTGGCCAAGAACCAAGAACGGAATCAAGTTATCGTTGTCTACTAATAACATTATAATTGGTGATACCATTATGGGAAATTATACTTAAGTACAGGAGATGTTGAAGTTAATATATTTGCCTTGGTCGATTATTCATACGCGAGTGTCATATGTGAGATTTAGATGTTTGGATGTTGTGTTTGTGTTCTTGGAAGAGAGGCTTCAGCATGAATCAGTCATGATTGAATTTCTAGAAGTCGTTCTGAGTTCTTTTTGGTTTCAGAAATTACTTCATACGAACTTGAGGTTAACTAACTGGGTTCACAGTATTCAAGTATTGATTGAAAGTCTTCGAAAATCGGTGATACAATCAATTGTAGAATTTATGATCCATTTTAGTCATTGAATGATAATTTTCATGAAATTATGTTTGAGAATTTGTAATTTATGAAATCACAAATATGAGTGTGGCTTTTTATGGTATTATTATGATTACCTAATCACTTAATTCTTTGCTGGCCATCTTCATCATCATCACCATCATTTGACCAACTCACATAAAATCATAAAATACAAAGAGAATAGCCAAAAACATAATTATAAACATAAGAAACTGTCTGCGAGTTTGTGCTACCAACAGGGTAGCAACAGGTTTATTAACATTTATGGTTTGGGAACAGATCAAGAAACTAAAAAGTACTTGGAAGATACACCCGGAAGTCATACGGAACAACCTTCAGAAAGAGACTATCTGTAGGAAAAATTGAAAAAAAATACTGCTCGATAAACATTGTACATTTAGTGGAGATCTAAACAAAAAAGAGCTGTGTAACGTAGACTTTAGTGGTTTAAGTGGTACTTGAAATCAACTAACCACCAATTTCATTGACTGAAAACAAATGAATTGGTCTTTTTTGCAAGTTCTTGAATGTCTTTACTCACAAGCATTCTGAAAGAATGAGTTTTGGAGCTTTTTTTCTCGAATGTAGTGGTTATAGTCAGGATTGATCTCATTTTCTCCACCAAAAATAGCTTGCAAATGGTGAATTGACCTTCCTATTCGAAAAAATACTCTATGTTCTTTCATTCCTTTGAAAAAAGTTCTTCTCTTTTGACCAATACGAAGTTTGGGAAGAACTTGTTCTCTGTCAATGTCTAAGGATACTTCTCGCTTTTTGAAGTTGGGCATTGCATATAGGCTTATATAAAGGACAAATAAAAACGATTTTTCGACTTTTGGAACCATACATTCTCAGTTGTTTCCCTACGAAACTGTTGAAATTATCTATGAGCATAGCTCCAGCTTACAATGTGTTCTGTTGACTTTTTGTCTTGAATACTTTTTAGTGAAGCTAGTGGACATTGAATTAGCAACTCAACAGAGGTATAATTCACAAATATCTATTTTTTCGTTATGTACTGGAATACTGTGTTATTGATATATCTCTTAAGACACTATGGTTCAAATTCAGACATATTGTATTTCTAGATTTACCACTATTGATGATAATAACAGTAAATCGGCGTAAAATTCACATCTTCCCTTATTGCAAGTGTCCTTTTACTTTTTGGACTGGGAAAATCGCTTAGGATTTGTAAAACGTTCAGCTTAATAATATGTAAAAACAAAATACTTTTCCAAATCAGTCGAATTCAGTTGAAAAACTCAGATATAACTGGTTGTCATCTACATATTGACATGTGGAATAGTTTGTAACAAAATCGCAAAATGAGATTTGTATATTGAAAAGGAGAGTGGACCCAGTATAGAGCCTTGGGGTACTCCGTGAAGTCTCAGTAAATTGCTAGAAGTATTGTTATTCAGTTGATTATATTGTTAACGATTCTTTAGAAAATTTTCGAATAATAATAATGAAGTGTTGAGATGTTTTCCAGAACCGTAGCTTAAAATGACACTTTTGCTCCAATTTTTTTTTCTACAGCATATAGACACTTTGCTCTCAACTAATCATCATGATCGAATCCTCCATTGAAAATTTAAACGGAATTCGTATTATTTGAGATAGCTCTGCATGAATTATTCACAATTTTGCGGTCTCGTCATTATGGGTCCCACAATTTCAACATTTTTGGCTGCGTCTATCTGGTTAAAATAATGGCAATTAGGATAATTTGATATTGTAATGCAAGAGACAAAAGCTGTAATTATTCCCGCAAAAATATTCGTTAAAAATGCGGACCATTTATATACATGAATATTTCTAACAAAATAGTCGAGAAAACCGCAAATTTGGACTGGACAAAATACACCTGCGGATATCGTTAATGATTATTAGTAACGGCATTTTTTGCTGACACGAATTCATATCTTCAGGTATATTTTGGAGGGTAATTGGGACGTTCAAGATATTTGATATTCATTGCAGGGGACTTGAAAAAATAAAAAATCAGCTGATGGAGGAAAAACTCTACTCAACTTACAGCTAGGATATTTGACATATTATTTATTGTCTATTAAAATAACATATTCATTACTAAGGTTGTAAAATCCTAGATTTTGTATGTACCTAAAATGCGAATACACGAAACCATAGACCATGAAATCTTTTATATATAAACTCAATAATTGCTTATCTCGTTCTCATTCCCCTTTTAATTACTCAAACAGTTTGATCTTTCTCTTGAAGATGACCACTTGGTTATCGAAACACGTGTCGAGATGTTAAAATAAAGATTTGGTGTTGTGAAAAAACTCCAGTAATATTCATTACTACACCAAAGGTTCCAAACAATGTATCCAAGTATATAGCATACATTTTAACATAAATTTTATGCGAATTTGATATTTTATCCCGTTAAAAATCAAGAGGAGAGGGACTATTACAATCGAGAATAAATAAAATGAATGGAATAGAAATTATCAATTCCTGAAATTCCTTCGATTACTGAAAGAAAATAACATTTCTTGCATTTCATATCTGAGAATACTGAAGAATTAATAAGTAAATTTTTCGCAGAAGTATGATCTCACAAGTTTCATAATTGTTTTCAATAACTGGAATGAAACTGTTCGTGATCGAGAATAACTGACTGGCTGAAAAAGAAATCTCGTCAGATTGTACTGTGACATAAAGAAATTTTATGAATTTTTTACGTCTTAGCTGCACATTATAAACGGCGTGAAAATATGAATGTCGGAATTTATTTACCTCAATTGTCGTATTATCGACGAACCATTGTAGTTCCTTATTGGAAATAACTGGATATTAACGAGGTGTTTTTTCTATGATGAGTTATAAACTTTTTGAACATGATTATTGTAATAAATGCGTTCCGTCATATAAATGGGCGATTTATCGATTTTAACGTCCAGTTTCTGCGGTCAGGAGTAGATTATTTCAAGAGTTCTGCGTCTCTTATTGGCCTTTTAGATCTTTGATGTTTTTTGGATTTACTCAAGTTATTTCAACAGTTCGGATCAACTTCTTCATACATTTTCTCTAATCGATCACCTGTATCATAATGTCTCAAATGATGTGTGTAATTATTTCCCAATTTTTTCATATATTTTTCAGAAAACTGTTGCTTTCACTTCCACAGTTTTCAATTTTCTCTTAAATAAATCTGTAGTTTCTAACTTTACATGTCTCATTTCCTCCATTCCTCCAACTTTAACTTGTTTTTTACGTTCTCATTTCCTTCATATTTTCATTTCTCAGATGATTATTATATTTTACCATCTTTATGACTTCATTATTTTTATTTTGATCCCAAATTTTGATAATTCATGTTGATGTTACATGCTTTTTGTTGACTGTAGTAATTGATTATGACCATCAAAACTTTATATATTATTGCGCTTAATGAAAGACCTCATATATATTCCATTTATTTTAGCAGCTCAACTTATACTATCATACTTTTAATGCATTTATTAATAAGTTGAAGACATACGATATTGACAAAATTCAGTCATTTTCACAGAGAAAAAAAATAAAGAAGTTCGAGCGCTTGGTTAGGACACGTGAATGATATAATAAGAAAAAACATTGTCTTACATACAAATATACAAAGCAAGAACAGCAAGAACCAAGAAAGAAAAAGACGACCAATGGCAGTGGCAGTAAAATTGGTATCTGAATTTTTCCTTCTTCGGAGTGTTTTGTTGTTGTTGATAGTTGCCAAATCTCTGAAAAACACTATAGCCTCGTGAGCTAATTATGTTTTCTTACATCTTCTCATGTCACCCTGAATTTCCGAGTCTGAATTATTTTAGAAACTTCTGTTACCTCAAAATTTCGAGTTTGATATCAAAATTACTACTTTCGAAGTCTGAATTATTTCATAAGCTCCATCACTTCGGAATATCGGGTTCGAAGTCAAAATTACGACTTTCGAAGTCTGTATCGTTTCAGAAACTTCCGTAGAAAAGTGTAGTCTTCAAAAGTTAAATTTTCCCACTTCCGCCAATGAAACATGCAAATAACATCGAGGTACTGCCAGGTAATAACGACCATTATCATCACTCAAAGAAAGCTAATAATAATCCATTAATATGAGCAATTTATTTCATTATTATAATTCTTACTGTGGCCACATGACTCAGCGCTTGCCGATATCAGCATTGGAATACAGCGGCTCAATTCTTTCGGTCCGTTCGATGTGAGGTAATCGCACGCTGTTATTTACAGGTGGTAAATGTGTAGTTACCTGCTGCAGAAATCATTAGCATGGGAAAATATGCGTAGGTCAAAACAAAACCGAGCCAGCCGGTATCATTCTCAAGATTTGCTTCGGCCATAAACCGAATTCTGTTTGAGGTTGTTTTTTTGGCGTTTTTGACAATATCGACAAGTTTTTTCTGGACTTATCTGTACCTACAAAACGGAGCAATTACTGAAATACTGAAGTTGATAGAATTTTGTTTTTACGGCTCGCCCCAGTTTTTGAAGAAAATGTTTCCAACTAATTTCTATGTATTTAGGCGTTCTAAAAACTGAAAAAATACTGAAAAAATTTCAGAACATCAGGTTACTCTGCGAAATTATATTACAAAAAGGGGTTTTTATGGGTTTTTCATTTATATTACTGTTTTTGAATGTACAGTGCATTTCTTTAATGTCCCCCCCTTTTATTTTTTGAACGGGTCAACTTGAAAAACTGAAATTTGAGATAATGAAATTAATGCATCAATACTTAATTTTGCAGTGAAATTGACAGATGAAACTTCTAAGATGGCGACTGACTGGGCCAGACAAGTAAGAAACTATTTGGATACTACTTTTCCCGGTCGTTGGATTGGTCGTTGAGGTCCTGCAGAATGGCCAGCTCGCTTGCCAGTTTTGAAACTTTTGGACTTTTTTATGAGGCTATTTGAAGCAAAAGGTTTACGAAACAGGCTCTGCTTCGATATATGGCAGAGAATAATAAATATTTGTAGAGATATTGACGTTACTATGGCAACCATTTCGAGCATTTTCTGAACTGACCTCGAAGTTCCGCCATTTTGTAGTAGTTGAATATATTGACATTATATTGTAGGGTTGTGAAGTATTTGTCAGGAGCTTCAAAAAATTTATCACAAAATCTCCCTTTCTCAGCTCTCATTTTTTTTGCAAAGTTATATCAGTGAGACATACGTTTTTTCGTTCGTTGATCAGGATTTTTGAAGTCAAAAGGTGGCGCCACAGTCTACTTTGGGCGAATGGGAGAAAAGAGAACAGGGTAGCATCCCTAACTCATAATAAAAAATAGTTCGATATATTAATTGTTATTACAGAGTCGATTCCAGTATTTCTCTGCAGCTTTCACTGCAATGCAACTATGTTTCATAAAAATTAACGTTTTTTTACAGTTTTTACTTTTGAAAATCTTCATTAACACAGTTAGTGAGCTCATTAATGAATTGATTGATAGAATTTCTCGCCTATGTTAGTGAAAAATGTTTTCAGTAAGATTTACAACTTTTAAGATTTACTCTGAATTTATTTTTGTATCATTTTCTTCATATAATGTCCTACTCTTGATTAGTACTTTAGGAAATTCAATGTGAAATTATCGAAACTTTCCCGGAACTGAATTCATTGATATGTACGAGTATATCATGTGAGAAGAATTTTAAATCAAAACTATTCTATTTATTACAGCAGCAGATACCTTGAGAGATTATCTGTTTGCTTTATAGCTTGTTTCTTCTATATACTTTAATAATTGAATATAACCGTCCGATACTTGATGAAAATCCATTGATATAGTTCATTGTATGATTTTCACTATAAAGGGTTTTACAAAAAGCGCACCATGTATAGTGAAAATCATACAATAAACTGTAGGTATCAATGAATCTTCTATATACTTTAATTTTTGTATATGTCTCAACTCGAAGATTTTTACACTCTCTATATAAAGTGTATTCAATTTTCCATTCCTTTCACTGCGTCCCAAATTGCCTTAAAATTTTTTGGGTATTTTTTTCTCTTTCTTTATGTACCTTCTGTTTTGTAACTTCAGTTCCTAACTATTAGGACTCGTTCTTATTTATTTTCGAATATTTTTGGTATTTTGTTAGCATACTTCATAAGTTTTCCTTCCATGATGTTTTATCTTTCGTAGATTATTTTTCTTTCCGATCTCTTTACAAACGATCAGGTTCATCGGTAGTAATTTTTGGGGAATAAAAATCTGCTATAAACATTTGCAGTAATTGTTCTCTTAGAAAACAAAATAGATGTTGAGAAAAATTTTCTTGTCTACTTTCGAAAGAGGAATGAAAAATTTGACATATATGAATGAGAATTCTTCAAAAATGTTTTTATTTCAGCAAACAAATTGGAAAAAACAGTTTATTTCAAAAAATTATCCTCTTCTAAGGATTCCGAATTAAACTAATTTCCCATATTCAATTGTTGAAAGGAAAATAGAGAAGCAACACAAAAACCTAAAAGTATAAAAAATAATGACTTTCATATACTGGGATACTGAAGACTCTAAAAACCGTGTACAGGAAGACAAAAAAGTATACTATATACACCAAGACAATAAGAAGTAAAAAACGAAGTCATGAAAAATGAGAAATGATATTTTCTATGCTTTTTACCACTTTTATTTTTTTTGTTCTGGTTCTGATGTTGATATATCCAGGGGTAATTTTTTTTTCTTAGGCACTCTTGGTTGAATGGTACTTCATTTTCAGTTCAAAGTAGTGTATGGCTCGTCTAGCTGTACTTGCTTCTTCCAATAAATTGAAGGATGTAGCCGTTACTATATGGTGGGAGATCATGAAAAATGAGAAATTAAACTTTTTACATTTCTTTCCACTTTCATGGAAGTTTATTAAAAAGGTGACAAAATAAATATTTATTGATTTCTACACCAGAAGGAGTATGATAAAAAGTAATATATTTGAATGGAATATAGTTATAGAATGAGATAACTATTTTGAATTTCTTTAAACGATATCTGTTTTTCATTTATTTCGAATTAGCCACATTTTGCCACTCTGAATTATGTCGTTCAACCAGAGTTTCTTTCTTCTTTTTGAAGATGAACGTTTTCTCCTTGAATAATGTTGACTCAGAGTTTTTAAAGTCAACTACATTTTACACGTCATTAGATTTCTTCAAGTTTTTAATGTTCATCAAACTAAAGTGCGATGTAATTACAATAGAAAGAACGAATCAGTTCTGGTCGTGTCTGAAGAAAATAGACACGTCAGTTCTCTCACAACCTCAAAGAGAATTTAATGAGCACGTGCTTTAAGCGGTGAATTACCTGACGATAAATATTCAAATATTTATAACGCGGCAATAAAGAAACCAATAATTCGTATAGGAAAGACATTCACTGCGAATTTATTGAAATCGGCTTAGAAATACTAGTAGAGGTAATGAATATATCAGTGATAATTATATTAATAATCGCCGCATTGGCACCAATACAGTGATTTATGAAGCCTGTCATTCAAATAAATATCGGTGACAAGTTTGCAATTGATGTAAATTCGCGCTGAAATTGCGTTGAAAGTTTCTTCAACCTTCTGCCCCAGTTAGAAAATCAAAGATAGATGGGGGTCCTAAAGCATTCCATGCGATCTTTCACAGAACAAATGGGTTCAGGAATAAAGTTTTCAAATAAAGTAATGACTTGACGATTACGATTATCTTGCATATTTATGTGTAGGTACCAAATTTCAATCCGGTTTCGTTCTAGAAAAGCCATGCCCGGCGATTGCTGAATAAACTGGATATAATGGATGTATTTAGCTGTAGGTATGGCTGATATTATAATGAATGTGGCCGTCATATTAACGGCTAATGCACACGCTTTTGCATATATTTACATGGGAAAATTGCTTGTTTTCTTAATAGAGCTCGGATGGTCTTTTATGTTGATTTCTTCAACGGATTCGTATCTGCCAATGTTGCAGTTTTGAATTCTTTATTCGATTTCCTTTGATTGTTTTATGGAAGTATATAGTCCACATACAGTGTGATCACCAAGTTCCTCATCACTTCATTCGTAATTCGACTTTGGCATTAATTTCTGTTGAATGGCACCCTATTTTCTGTCCATATGAAATTTTTAGTTATAGATAAGCTGTAGATATTGATTTTTCAGCTTTTCTGGGAATAGATTTTCTACCAAATGGGGGCTATTAAAATTCTATCCAATGTGATGCTCAGTTTATTTGCTTTAGACACTGTATAACGAGCCAGTTTCTGATCATGAAGGTGGTTAAACCATCAGTCTCACTGCCGTTGCAGTGGTCGCTCCCCTACGAACGGTAACCCTCAGAAGGAGCTGAGGATTAACAAGATTTTACCGTTTAACGTTCAATTCCTATTGGTATGACTAAAACAGTATACATGGTTTGCTGAGAGCACAGTATTTGAAAATCAGTCCTTACTTTTCTTCTTTCTCATGGAGTACAATAAAAAATACGTAGCTATACGATGTTTACAGATCTGAGATCTTTATCATTTCTCCTATTCAAGAGCAAATCATAACATTATTTTTTGAAAAATTCAATATCAGAGTGTTCAACGAAGTGAATGCGGTTTTAATCAGGTCAATAAAAAAAGTTTAATAGTGTCATATGCATCTAAATCTATTTGATTTTGAGGACTCATAAATGTGTAGCAGTAGACCGAGTACAGAGCCTTGAGGTATTTATATGTGAGAATCAAGTCATACTAGATAGAGTAATTGAAACTAGTTTGGGGATTTCTGAATCAATAAAGAGAAAATAATCCCAAAACACTGGGGGGTCAGCAGGATTTTTTCATAAGTTTTGTCTGTCAGAATTTGTTTTTTCGTTAACCGGCTGTAGTTCCCCTACGAACAATCCTCAGAAGTCTAAACGTATGCGAGTTAAGGATAAACGAGGTCTTACATTTCAACGTGTGATTTCCAATACGAATGAAATGAATATTTGTCAAATATATGGAAAGGGTTTCACTTTTTCGTGTTTGAGGATTGAAAGGATTTTGGTATCTGAGTAACTGAAAAAATCATCTATATTTGTTGTTTTATGGGATTATCTTCAAATATTTGTTATCTACAAATAAATTCGTAATCATTTTCATATATTTTACCTTCGATATTTTATCAAATATTTCAGTCGTGTCTTCATCCAACACGCCTAAAGAAGCTATTATATAGCGTTGCGGTTTTGTAAAACATAATAAAGTATTTCTTGAATATATTTGTATGATAGTCAATCGTTATGTTGTGTGAATTTGTGAATTTTAATCATTTCTAAGAAAAATATCCTGTGAATTATATTGTAGTGGTCTAATATTTCAACAGTGACATATACAAATTGATGGTCTGAGTTAATGCCGTGTTGTATGAATGTACAACTTTTTTTTGTCATTTCTGATATCACTTTTGTGAGCTGTGATCCTATCTTCGAAAAGTCTGCAAGATTCGCCTATATATACCTGATTGCAACTTGCACAAGGAAAAAATACTGAAAAAATATTTTTGATCATAGGAGTATTATCAAAGGCAAAAGTGATATTTGGAAATTTTCTTAATCCCTTATGACAGATCGTTAATGTGAGGAATTGAGTAATAATTAGAAATACTCCTGTTGTGGGTGGGTTGTAGAGTGGCTATATTGGGATGACGATTGTGAACAAATATACCTATCTATCTATCTATCTAAATGTATGTATGTATGTATGTTTTTGGCTTTTTCACGCCTAAACGATTGAACGGATTTAGATGAAATTTTACATAAATACTTTACATACAAATTGATACAATTGTCGTTTTAGGTATTCAATATAGATGAACCTTGTCTTTTACGCTAAGTAATTTGGACGAATCGTTTAAAAGTTAACTTGACGCAACGCAGTAAGCCATTACGCGTTGCGTCTACTGTAAGACAACGGTGGACGATGCGGTCTAAGCAATGAAGCGCCATCGCCGAGAACGCGACCCGAACGCGGGCAGACGCGTGAGGACAGACGACGTTGACGATTGTGTTAGTTTTGCAAATTTATTTATAGGTAACATAATTCGATTCTCGAAGCTGTGCATATTTTTTCAGTTACTGTATTTTTAAAGTGAAAATTTGAATCACTAAATGTTTTCCGCTCTTATATTAACGTACAGATGAAGCTACTAAATATAAAACCTTGAAATACGCAGGTAGGTTCTGTGTGTAGCATAAATGTGCATTGAGGAAGGAAATCAGGATTTTTAAACAGATTTTAAACAGATTTTCAAACAGGTTATAAGTCACTTACATGATCAGTTCAATACAAATCTAATTATTCAGTTCTATGCAGGGAATCGTACATCAAACAGCAAGACCAGAAACATATTTAAACAGAACAGACAGATTCGAATCTATTGGCATCCTACGGAAAATTATATCTGTAATCACAATTTTTACTGAAAAGCTGATACGTTGATTACTTATTCATCCAGAACTTCAATCAACTCAAAATTGAAATTGGTGGTATTCATCATGTTCTTCCTTGATCAGTCATACTTTGAATTTTCCTTAAAACAGCCATCCCCAGGTATTTTTCCCAAAATATCGAGACCAACAATAAGCATTAGACAACAATGATATTCTGCATGTGATATATGCCTGGATTCTCCGAAATGTGAGTATTTCTGTGGGTGAATTTGAATATTCCAAAAAGGACGTATGTTATGAATAGATTTAATGGATGTAAAACGTGCTGCAGATCCTACTTTTGCAAGAAGTATTTCTACCTGCTCAAAATTGAATCGGGGCCTTCGTTACAAAACATAAAACGTGCAGGTGTGGTAGGAGCACATGTCAGTTTCAAATATGAGGGGGTGCAATTTTTTAGGACCGGCTACCTTTCCTGTAAGACGTTTCTCCTGTAGTCATGGCAAAATTTTATTCTATGCAATTAGATTATTGTACTATGTACTCTTGTACTATGTACTATGTACTCTTGTACTATGTACTATGTACTTGTGTACTATAATTTTTATAAGATTTTTGATATTGTTACACAAGTTATACAGAAAAGATAATTTGAAATTCAATATAATATAATAACATTAGTAAGTTTATTTAGCTTATTTAGCCACTAAGTACGAATATCAAATTACACAATACAAAAAGATTATTATAATTGGTCGAAAACATGAATTATAATATTATACTATTTGCTAGTAAATTCTGTATAAAGTCGATATCATGAAAAAAAATAACTAGAAAGGATATTTCAATAAAGCTATCAAATTATTTCTCACAAATCAATGTTATTTTGTACAACAATTGATAATGTTGAATTAATATACTAAAAAACAATATGAATTACATTTTATCGAAAAAAACAAGATAATACATAAGAAAATACATAACTTAATGAAGCCAGTTGAAGAATAATTCAACAACTGTTACTGAATTGAATGTTTTTGTCTAGAATGGATAAATTTTCAAAAAAATTAATATTTCTTGAGAAAACTAATGAAAGAATGCATGTTTAATACATTTATCTGGTATACAATGGCGGAGTAGACATAGTTAATGATTTCGAATTTGAAAATCATTGTATCGAAAAACCAAAAGTTCAGTTTTTGGGAAATTCAAAGCATATGACAATAATTATCAATCAATTAATATTTTCAGGATCAGTTTCATTTTGTATGCTGCATTCACTTTGAAAATATTCATTTGTTGAGCTATATTTTATTTATTGGGAAAAATTGAATAATTCAGGAATTTTTCTATGAATTAACCAATATTAAATGAAAACTCGATATATGGAACAAAATATTGATTTATTTGCCATGAAAATACTCATGATATATACTTTTTTGCTTCATTAATTTCAAATAGCTTCTTCGCATAAAAATTAATTGAATTATTGAGTACTTGTTGCGGTTTTGAACAGCATTTCACATTATTACAATTTTCTTTCAACTCAAAACGTTAAATATTTGAGAAAATTAAGTGTTATTAAGAGCTGTGCTAAATTATTGAATACCATGAAAGCAACATTTTTAATATAAAGAAAATATTCATGGAAACATAAACATATATATGTTCATAGAAAATTCTTACTTTTATAATTTTCAAATTGGTAAAAGCCGTATTTAAATGTCATCAGTTTTTCTACATCTCAATAATCTTGAAAATTTCCAGCTTATTGAAAAACTACTGGAGTATGAAAAATTATTTGTCTTTAAAAGTAGCTTTTTCAAGTGATTTATACTTCAAGTTGTTCTTGCATTAATATTTATATACTACAGGTAACCATGATTGAGATTACCTCCTAAAAATTACCTGAACCTCTACCTAAGCTACCTGTTCAATTATGATCACCTGAATCATATTACCTCACATCTACATCAATAATTATTCTTTCTCGCTTTTTGAGAAAACAAGTTCAATAATGGTGATCTATTCAAATCTAGTTGGTCATTCATCAGAATGTTTGAATTTTTAAGTTTATTAATTTCCATTGCTTCCAAATGATTCAGTTTCAAACCTTTATTTTCTATGTGCAAAATTTCGAACTCTTCTTTAAAGATATGATTTTCTTCTAGAAGATGATTTGAATATGTTGACTTGGTTTTCATATT
>WOGO01000308.1:0-25662 GCA_015342085.1 Leptinotarsa defecta
CGGATTATCGTGAGTTTCAGCGCAATCTAAAACTCGCCGATTCCTCGACTGGATGGACTGCTGAATGGAAGGCAGCTTCAAATCTCTGCGGATGGCTTCATTCCGCACAAACCACGGAGCATTCACAATCATCCGTAGAATTTTATTTTGTAAAGTCTCCAAGATGGAGATGTTGGTTGGAGCCGTTTGTCCCCAAACGCCTGAAGCGTACATGATGACAGACTGGAACATCGTGTTACGATAAGCTAGTAGTTGAATTGATTTTCATGCATTATTTGATTATTTCACGTTTCGGAAATGGTCATTGACATAAAAATCAAAAATAAACAAATTAGATTGATCGAAAAGGTAATGAGACTACTCAACAACAACTATACAACAAAAAGCGAACAAAGTTTATGATCTGCAAAAATCAAAGATGTTATGTTAGGAACTGACAAGAAATAGTATATAATTTAAAAAGACTCAAATATCAGGGATTGTCAATAATTCATCAATTCACTGTTCAACTCATATCAATCATCTCTTTTATCAATGCTCTAAATGGAAAAATTTCAGCATTAAAAACCAATATTTTATTATTCTTTGTGAAATGTCCACTGGACACTTTACAATTCACGTGTTTCGCTATACAATAGCTTCCTCAAGCATTTTCATATATACCTACATAATATTGATATGGTATTGAATTATAATATTACTGTCATTTTTTTTATTTAATTTTTCATTCAAGTTTTCTTTTGTTTTTAAATTATTGGAATTGGTAGAATTCATATGATATTTGATCAATTTTTCAGACTATTGCAGTTAATCATCATATATTTCAATTTGGTTACTCCCAGTTATGAAAATATGTGACACAGAAATTTGAAGAATTCAATCGCCACCTGTTTATAACCAATGTTTCAATGTATTTCATTGTATGTCGTCTGTCATGTATTTCCACTAACTAAAAAAGAATGAAATGAAATGTAGAATGTAAAGAATTTTAATTGTTTGTACAAGATCGACATATTCTTTTTTTTTTCGAATTATCACATACCTACATAATGCAGTTCTTTTGTAATCCATTATTGAGTTGCTTCAACTATGTTATTGATTTCCTTCACTAACCCAGTAGTACGCAAATGTTTTCAATATAGAAGTTGATTGGAATGGACTACTTGATTATTATAATTACATTCGAACTGAAGCCATGTAAATGTCTCATAAATTGATTGTTCATTAGTGTAACATGACAAATGATTGAAGCATAAACTTTTGTAGTATAAAAAATGTAGACACTTTCAATCTCATTAATCTTTGTTGAAATCAGATTCAATGTAATATCAACTGACTTCAGATTAACTTGTAATAATAGATTCGCAGCTGACGAAAACCTTTTGAAAAGTACATACATATCTGAGCTACTATTACTATGATATGAGCTATTATCTTCATTGCAAATGATTTTTTTCAATGAAAATTTTTATTCTTTTTTTTTTGTAGAAGTCGCCTTTTTTAAAAACTCCTTTTCAAACCCGTTACAATCTATTTTTTTATAATTAGTTAGGTCTCGAAAGTGTTTTTAGTTGGATTCTTGACGAAACCCAATTGTCAATATCACGCTGAGAAATGTGTTTGTTTTCATTTGGGAAAAGACGGCTGAAAGAGTGGAATGAATGAAATTTTTGTGAAAGGATTCTCTTTCTCGGTAGATGTACGATTACCTCTATATTTCGCACCAGTCACTTTTTTCTATAGAATGAAAATTATATGGATATGGAAGAATTAGTATTCCATATTTTGAGTGCACAGAAAAAGTTATTGTATAATATGGCCAAATATATAAATTGTTTGAAGGAGAGTTATTGATTAATTAGTTACAAAATTAATATTCTTCTGACTTACAAATATATCTGTTTCTGTTTCAAAAAAATCTGTTCAAAATCTGTTTTTCCGTTAACCAGCTGTCGCCCCCCGATGAAAGACAACCCTCAGAAGTTGAAAGTTGAGGCGAGCTGAGGATGAACGAGGTCTTACCTTTTAAAGTGTGATCCTTAACACGGATTGGACGATAGCAAGTGAAAGTCGATCGTTAAGACTGGGGCTTGAACCACCGACCAACACGGAAGTCAATTCGAGTGAGTGAACAAAGCACCCACGTCGAACCATCTGGCTACCGACCGATATCGATTGAAATGTTTTCCTCTATTAATTTTATTTCATTACTTGGGTTTGTGTAATGATAGAATCAAAAATTTATTCAAATTTGATAGAATATTTAATGAACATTGTAGAATATATTATCACCAAGTTATTAATTTGAACAAGAGCTATTCAACAATTCAGTGAAAACACTGCCCATTTGAATCAAAAGAATAATATGAACTGAGAGAGGTTTGGTATATTCAATTAAAAAATACAATCATTCGACTTCGAATCTTTTGTAGACTGATTTTTCTGAATCCAAACTGACTTGATGATGAGTTTCAATAGGCTGAACCTATTCTTTAAAATTTTCACGAGTTAAGCGTTGATTGATATTGGTTTGATGTTCTCAACTTGAAGTAGATTGGCTATTGTCAGCAAAAGTAAAACTTTAGATTCTCTCCTTATCATACTTTTTCTCACCGCAATTTTTTGCTAAAACATTTCTGATATATTTCTTCATGATAAAATTAAAGTCGAGTGAAAAATCCAACTGGATGTAATATTTATGTCATATAGGTCTTTTTAGTGTCTAATACTTCTTCACTATACACATATATGTTAGAAATTTATGAAGGAATTATGTCATTTTTCGACAGGATGAATGAAAGTTGAAAACCGGTTGTTTGCAGTTACTTAAAATCCAAACGTTCTAATGAACTGATGTGGTTTTGTTTGACCGTTCATTTCGAAAATAATTTCAGACATTTCCGCTCCCATGTTAGATGTAGTCAGTCGAATAGAAAGCATTTAGGACGGCATGGGCACTCTAGAGTAGGTCTAGCGGAATAGTAGCCACAAATTATACAGAAAACTAATGTTTGATCTTCGAGAGAATTTCGAAAGGAAATGTAAGTACGTCTATTAGTTCCCACATACCGCGTTGTATTGCCATTTTAACGGTTTTTAGTGTTACCGCTTTTTGAATTCAGAAGTGGACTTGGGATAAATTATACTAATGCCCTTTTTTTCTCTTTGAATTTACATGGTAATTCTTGATGGAAGTTTGTTTCATTTGTTCATTATTCGTACACAAAAATGCACATTCACATATGAACATATGAAGAATAAAGACAAGTGAATAATATCAAATCTGTAGAGGGATATGTGGGTCTTGTCTGGCGGATGACTCAGAAATTTCATTAACATAATTGAAGCACCCCTACATAATGATTATCAATTTTGAATTAATGACAGTTTTATATGTTTCCTCGGCTTTTGATGACTTTTCAAGGGTTTTCGATTCCAACTGAGCGTATAGTGTTTACAACAAATCTGTGAGAATATAAAGTATGCAGTAGTTATCATAATATTATCAAAACTGTGCTAAAGTAGCAATTTGCCCACTAGATGAGAGATATAGAAAACAATCTGGAGATTAATCCAAGATTTAGCATGGTATTAGAAATTTAACATTTGAGGGGTTTCATTTGAAACTAGCAAGTTGACACTTATTTCTTGGGACGGGTTTCCCAATATTCAAAATAATACCGAATATACAAAAGTAACAACTCGTCCTAACTTTGTACGGGTAGCAAAACATATATGTCTACATTTGTTTCGGTCATAGGGTCATATCAATTTGTCCTTGGATAAGGTTCTCGTTTTTACGAAGGTCGTGATTTTGAAGATATGAGATTGTCAGTTTCATTCTATAGAAAGTTCTATCACAGTCCAGAAAATTTGAGGATAAACCATAGCAATCCACATCGTTCGGAAAAATCATATAACATCCCGGATCATTGTGGATCGAACAAGATCAATATGGATATGGTGAGGTAGTTCTCCATACTCAACCGTGAAGACAGTTTCCCTTTATTCGCGTGAAGGGTGTACTATGAAAGATATGAAGGCTGGCAGATACGTAGTTGGAGGGCTCACCCTCTAGAAATTTCCAGAATAGTCTAGAACATATTACAATATTCCACAACATTCCAAAACATCTTGGAACATTCTGATATATAGTGGGACGTTTGCGATTGATCTGGATTGTTCGGGGATATTCCAGAATATTCTCATCGGAGTAAAAAGTTCCAATTTCAACCTACAGAGCGTACCTTCCGAGTTGTGAGGCTGGAAGGTTTATCCTCTCGAAATTAGTAAAAAATATAAGAGAGTATTTGGGAGCATGTTACATTTCATGAAATACAGAGACATTCGGGAATATTATTGATTCTTTGGGAAAAGTCTGGAACATTCGGGTAATCTTGAAACCTTCTAGGTCAATAAGAATCAATTTAGAACTCGAATAGTCTAGAAGATTATGGACCATTCAAGCCTTTTTTCTATAGGTGGGGTTACCAATTGGTTGAGATATACAACGTGAAATGCATCAAGCTTTTATAATATATAGTTTATCGTTTCACTCCAACTACCAGGCATAACTCATATCAAGTCCCTGAATGAAGCTACATACCCCATTCAGTAGCTAATAATAAGATTTTGCAGTAATTCCTAAAATAATAATTTGAATTGTATGATCTGAAGAGTACCTACTCGTGTTAGTGCATGCATTGTTTAAGGTAATTGAGATATCAAATTTGTTTACTGTTATTTTTTATTTGTTTACATTATATAGGTACTGAGTGAAAAGTAAACACCCATTTATATTGAAAATATTTCAATAATGTTTTGCATGTGTAGTAAAATTTCAGCCGTATCGGAACCCATTCTGGCCAGTTTTTTAACTGTTTTTTTGTGTGAGCATTTACCATTTCTCCAGTTTTTATTCTTATTTGTACTTTAACTGTAAAAGAGTTTGTTGTAGAAGTGTTTTGTATTGTTAACACTATATTTCGAATGCGAAGACTTCGTCGTATTCCTCAACTTAGTGATTTTGAGAGAGGACGAATTGTTGGCTTACGTGAAGCAGGTTTTTCAGTTAGAGAAATTTCAAGAAGAACCAATCGATTTTTGCGTACTATTCTGAAATGTTATCAGGAATGGACCCAAGAAGGCCAAGAACACAGAGCTAGGGTCACTGGTCGTCGAAGGGGAACAACAGCGCGTGAGAATCGCCGATTAAGACTTTTAGCTATTAGGGATTGTTGAATAGAACTGAACGATACTTGATGAAAATTCAGATTTAAAAACTAATCAATATAGTACATTGTATGATTTCCACTATAAAGATTATACAGATCGATGCAAATCGTTGTGTGATTCCCTGCTTGTATTTCATAATGTTGTTCAACAAACAATTTCAGGTAGGCATTTGTTTGCCATTACTTGCCGACTCCTTTGAGTTCCAACATACTCGGCCTCTCGGCAAGAGTAAAATTTCAATGTCTATGTAATTACGTTCGAGAATTCTGTATCCTCCACATCTTCACAAAAATTTTAATTGGCTCTGTTAATGAGATTATTTTATTCGGAAAAATTCGATATGATATAAATATTTTTCACGTAATTTTAATGGCTTTCTGAAGTGAATTACTTCATTATATTTTATGAGCTGTCATATCCCTTGCGTGCACGGTTCACGTACCAAGTTTAACATCGCCTTCTGTATGCTTCGCTGACCCAGTGAGTCCGAGGATAGAAATAATCTACGTTTTCATTTGCGAAGGAGGATGAATCACATTGCGTTGAATAATTTATATCATTCTGGAATTCACCCTACTTGATAAATAAATCTTCATGCAGAACAACGGCTAATGGTATGATTCAGATAAAACTGGAAAATAATATATAGGTACTCGTTGTTGAAGAAATTAGACAAAAAATGTACTTTCCGGAATGCAATAGAATCAACTTCGAGAATCCTTGAAAATCATAAGCCGTTCTCGAAACACTGGAAAAAAATTAAATCGGTAATTTTGTTTTCTCTACTCTGTTGATTTAATGAACAAAATATGAAAAGAAATATATGACGTTTTTTGATTGAACTTCATGGAGGCTACAGTATGCACTCATCTCATTTTTCATGCGACTTTTCGCTCTCTTGGGGTCATCCTCATCAATTTTGTTTCAATCACGGTTTTTAACGACTTAAGGTGCATTTCTCAATCCTGCATTCGTCTAGGGCCACTTATACCTTTTTCTCGACGTTTCACTTCAGTGGAATAATATCATAACTGAGTTTATTACATTTGAAATTTAATATCTACGTAAGTACTTGATTTACCGAACTTAAAGTCTGTAAAAAATATTCTACACATTAAATGCCATATATACCTAATTCTACAATTTGAGGTACCTGAATTTCAGGTGCCTCAAATCGTAGAAAAAGGTATATATAGCATTTAATGTGTAGAATTAGTTATTGAAACACGCCCGAGGAAGCCATTGTATGACGAAACACGTGTTGTGTTTTTGTAAAACTATCTAGTGAAAATCACACAATAAAGTGTTTTTAGAATACTTTATGAATTTATATTTCACTTGAATTGAAAGGGATATGGAGTGATTTGGTGTATGCAGGGTTGGAAGAGGCATCAGAATTTACAGTTCCGTATTGGGTGGACCCAATTTTGAGTCATTCATCAGAGTTTCCGAAGCTGGTATATCATCAGTATTATTTGGGCTGTAGAATATCGAAAATCTTTGAATACGATCCTGCTCATGGGCTCGGAAGTCCGTGGTGAATACAATGCCATTGGGTTGCTCGATTAAGCGAATACGACAAGCGACAAATGATCTTACATAATACCGCGCAATACCATGTTTCCAATAATAAGTCTCATCACGTTCGATACAAACTCAGATAAAACTTGTAGCGGAAGTAATTCCAATTTAACAAATTCTTCGTTTTTATGACATACACAATGCTTTGATCAGACAAATATTCCAATAGAAGGCAACAGTGTCTCAAAATGAAACATCGTAATAGTGCACGGTATGGCTTAAGAGGTTTTTTTACGGCATTCTGTCACGAAAAAAGCAACCTGATGAGTATAACATGTTGACAATGTTGAAGACCCGAAATAGTCAAATACTTGCTGATTACGTGAGTTGGCGTTATTGTCACAAAATTGAGAAATACCGTTTGATACTGTTGTTGTTGGGAAATAAATTTCTAGCGTTTGTTGGCAAATCATTTCCCAGTACAAAATGGTCCTATTGAACGGTAATTCAATTTATCGATAAACACTTTGACAACATAACGAAATTTTTTTCCCCACACCAAACTTATGCTATTAGGAATGCTATTATCTTGAAACATTTGCTTGTATTAACACCATTTTTAACGAATTCACTCTACTTTGTCATTGCAAACTTGCTTCACAAAGTTCACGAGTTCCATATTTTTGATTTCTCTTCTAGATAGGTTGAAAATACGTTAGCTGAAGTTTCTTTTCACGTTTTTGAGTCAACACTAGCTAAGAAAATTAGAATATACGATGTCGTACTGCTGAGCCTATTTTTTTGGTTACACTTCAATTGAAGCTCTTTTTGAAGCCTCTTCAATATCGTCAGGAACACACAATTTTCCACTATTGTTCTTTATTATACAAAACATTGAACACCAACAAGAACACGTGAGCTGTAAACAATACTGTTTGTTGGTAGCCAGGTGACTCGGCGTCACCTGATAGGTCCATTTCACAACAAATGCGATAACATGAAAATAGTTAACTGGCAAGAGATGATGTGTGTTTTTATAGAAATATTGAATTTATCTATTTTATTATGAAAACAGAAGAGCTGTACAAAAATCTTTTCATTATATTTGTGTTAAAAGTAAGTTTAATAACTCGCAAAATAAAACCTTACGTTCAACACTCATATCACAAAAAAATATTGTGCGTAAACAATGGTGCATATTGCTTCATTTGCGACAAATCGATTTTTTCATGTTTAATTTTGCCAGGTTCACTCTGAAATTATTGATGAAAAGATTCATTAAATTCCAATTGACTTCTGTTCAATCGACAACTATAACAAACTCAACAAGCATTTGTTTTCGAACATAATGCCTTATCGACAAGTATTTTATATTCAAGCAATGCGTGATTTTATAGACACGCTGTTTTTTCACCAACACAATCAAGCGCGGTACCCATTTGGGTGTTTCCAATTGTGAACTAACTTACATGGATTTTTCGGCAATGCTTTTCTTTCGGTGCGTGAATATGTGTAAACATCTGTAGCAAATTAGGCTTCCTTTCCATTTTATCTTTCTTTTTCTCGCTCTCGGACATATTACAATGGAGATAAATCCAAACTTTCACTAGAGAAAGAAGTTACGTGAGTGGTGAAGTCACTGAAACAATTCACAATTTTGTGCAAATGAAAAAAAAAGTGATCTCTTTGAACCCTGAGTTGGCAAATGTCAAAATATGTCATGTCGAATAAACACACAGGTTTGACAGTCCAACATATTATGCACCCATTATTCATGGATTTGTTGATTATATAGTTTGTCGATTTCGTGACAGACCTTTGACATCAAAGTATCAAACATATATCACTTTTGTCATGCCGTGTACCTCAATCCTTCTTTCCTGTTATTTTGTAATATGCTGGGTGAATCTTCAGGAACTGCATTGATCGATTGTGGGAAAACTGTAATCAGAAAAATTATGTAAATTTGACAATATACTAAAGTCGAAGGGAGCAACTCGGTGAAAATATGTTCAAAATGGCGGCACTTTCTGTTATACCGGAAGTAGCTGTCAACTTCGTTATTTCATATAGAACACCATATATTTTATTGAATTTTTGGATTCTAAATTGAAATCTGAATATTGTTGTGTGTAATGTTCTATATCTGAGTCTAACCGTTTTTGACATATAATAAACCGTCAAAAATGACTTTTTATCAAATTGAAACTCCCAATTTTTATGATAACTGGAAGTACCGCTATCTTGGAATATTTTAGCCCCTATCGACTTCAGTATATTGTCAAATTTTGAGATTATTCCCAATCATAGTTTTCCCACCATCGATCAATGCAGTTTCTGGAAATTCACCTTGTATATGTTAATATCTCAGCACACAATACTTCAAATTCGATTTGGCAGTTTGTTATATTGACTCCTGGGTTCATTCAGGTACTTAATATTTTCAATATCAATCTACTAAGGTTGATATAGATAATTCATAATGAGGCGTTACGGAAATTTGATAAAATATAAATATTATAGAAATTAATGTTATTGTTATTATTCTTTATTTTCATTTAATTCTAAATTACCAACCAGTTAAAATAGCAGAATATTCATAAGTCCGCTTTCATATTCAGGTCCGAGTCATCAAATTCGCTGAAGCGAATATAAAAAATTCAAATTGTATTTGGTGGCAAAAAAACGAGCAGATCGGTTCAATGATATTTTGGCATCGGAGTTATTATGAAGATTCATCAAGAGATACATACAAATTACTTTATTTGTTCTTCTATGAAAATTATCTGGAAAACATAGGTAGGTATAATCGCCACGTCGTTGTGAAATTATCCACAAAATATAAATTGTTCTGTAATTGCTAGAATATCAACAAAGAAGATTTCGATGACTATGATATTCATAGGTAGAATTTGTATGAATGAATAACTGAACATAACATATTCTTTAGTTGCTGTTTTCAGAAGTTGATGACTGTTATGTATGTGGAACGGGTATGTGAACTTCAAAAATGATTTTGAAAATTAAAATAGTAAATAAATATTTTAGTAGACAGAGTTTTGATGATAACTCCATTACCTTGAAGTAGTTTTCTAACTTATTTGTTTATGAAGTATAATAAGATACCGTACTAAAAGTGTCGATCTTCGATATAAGCATATCAAAATGAGGACTTCATTGGGCAATTATTGAAGCCTCATAATATAGTGATTACTACAATGTAATGAAGTATCGTCATGAAGAATTTCTTGATTGGAATCATCATGATCAGGCATTATTTAATATTCCAATCATCTATGAAATATATATTAGTAAGTATATGTTACGGTTGTGATTACACAAACATATTACTGAAAACGGTTTTTGCAATTGACCAAAGTTTTTTCCCGAATGATAATGGGTGGAACATTCATTCATTTAATGACCGGACTTCACAACTTTGTTGAAAACAATAATAAAATCAAAGAGCAAATGAGTGAGAAACATTATTGAATTTTAGAATTCATTTATTATTACCAGGAAATTTCAAGTTGTTAACTGAAAGTTGTTTTTGTTGATTCTATATAAAGTGTTCAATTAATATTTCTGTTTTCCACTAAACATGTCATATCTATGATTTTGTGACTATCGATGAATTTATTTGAATATTTAAACAAATTCAAGTCCGATAGTGTTGACGTTTGCTGCTATCAACAATGAGCACATGTTTATTACATAACACTATGATGGTGAATGAGAGCAATTTCTGTTATTTTATTTATTCTGTGTTGCCATTTTTTGTCTGAGATTCTTCATTCAGATCAGTTGTATTGTACGTAACACTGATTGAAATTGTCTGCCTTTTGTTTGGAGTTGAAGACGAGTATGATAAAATCCGTTTATAGAATAACACTTATGTACAACTTCTATTTGTTTGTTTCACTTGTTTTTTGAATTCATGGAGTACAATTTCTCAGCAGTAAAAATTGCAAAACTCATAGCGAATTATATCCTTATGCTTTATATATTTTTCTTTCTAAGTCTATACTCACTAGGACTCGGACAGTTATGCAGCGTTGGAAATTCTTGGCTCCTACCGAGCAACCTCTAAATTGCTAGCAAATTGCCAAAAACGACTCTTCTCGATAGGAAGACTTAACAGATTGTTTCTGGCCTAGAAAGCAATGAGGCTGCTGACTCCCTTGCAAAAAAAGTGCTCCAAGCTGCTCCATCGGACCAGAACCTGTCATTTTAATCACTTTAGTCTTTGCCAAACAAACATTGAACACCTGGATGGCAAGATGTATGGACTTCTGGCAAAATCTTCCAAGATCGGCTCACTCCATGGCGTTTATTCACCCTTCGAAGCTTGATGTCAAACAGTTGTTGGACTACAGTAGGGATGAACTACGATGTCTAACAGGCCTTCCTACAGGTCACTGTCATTTGAATCATCATATGCAGAGATTTGGACTGTCGGAAGACAGTATGTGTCGCCTCTGTTTAGAAAATGATGAAACAGCAGAGCATATACTTTGTGCCTGCCCCGCTGGGCCGAATCAAGTTTTTAGAGTTCGGCAGAGCCGTACTCCTACCATATGACCTGAAAGACCACTGACCATACAAACTAATCGGCTTCGTTAAGAAGCTGAGTTCATTTGGTCGAGTTTGAATAGGTGAGCCACAATAAACGCTTGCAGCCCACTGACTATATGTGAAAAATATAACGTAAACATGTCTTCTCCTGAAAAGTTCGCCTACCTAATCGAAGATTAAAGTAACGTTACTCCAACTAAAAAGGTTTCTCACGAAAATATACGGATAATCGAAATATTATGTAATCTAACATAGAATGAGAATGTATGAACTGTTTTTTGTCAAATCAATCAATATTTCATTAGATCAGCCCTTCGTTTCGAGAGTGTGTCATTTCTGTAATATTTGCATCTTCAGGTAACAACGAGATAAATATATCTAACCGGCAAGTAGTTTCGGACCGCTTTAAATTTCAAAATCAATGAATTTAATTGAATCGTCTCGATCCAGTGAATTCTTTTGACTCAAATTGAATTCGTGCTGCATGAGTTCAACCATTAGTCGAATCCGTTCGAAATTTTAATTAAACGGATTAATTTTGGTATGCGTAACAGGGCTTTTATATTAGAGATTTCTTGGTAATTACAGGTGTTCAACACCTTAAAATGGCATTTTCAAAAAACTCAAGACACGCGTTCAGATTCCATTCATCTACAGTTGTTTTATCAGTCTCAACAAAGGAAGTTCGTGATTGCTAACAACATGATTAACCGGTCCGGAAGCGATAAAATCCTCTTCGTGGTTATTTCAAGGAATAAGTGAAAATATTTCGTGAAGACGTGAATGTAATATATCAAATTAGGATTAGTGATTGTAGTGAAGGAGTCGAAATATTTTCTAAACCAAATGGTCTAACTCACTCAAAAGTAAATTTTATCATTTCGAATTTTCACTAACTGTTTGTTGAATATAACAGTAGTACTTTAATTTTCTCCTCAATAATCATTATAAAAATACTGTGCTCACAGTCATTAAAGGTAAATAATAATAATAATAATACATGGGCTTTATTCATTGACATACATCTAATATATAAAAATGGATGTTTGTTGGTTGGTTGATTGGTTGGTTGGTAAGTAAGTGATAAACTTCTACATCGCTCAACCGATCGTGATTTGTATAAGTAATTTTTCATAGAGAAGGTTATTAGGCTATCAATTTTTCTGTAACTCGCCACTAGATGGCGCTGTAGAACAATTTTTTAAAACACTGTTCTATAACGCTGCACACGCTTAAGTTAGTAGATTCTGATTCTGTCAAAATATTGGAACAGCAACGATACAGCAATATAGTACTAGTTGTTTATACAGAAGAAGTAGATACAAAAATCAATGAATGGGCGAAGTTCAGCCGAAGCTATTTTATAACTTAACCTAGGGGATAGCATGTATTATATAGAACTACAAAAATAATTACCTAGTATACATTGGTAAGTGAGTAGTTCATGAATCTTCGTGAAACTAAAAGAAAACAAAGGTTATAAATTCCAAAGTGAATATTGAAAATCTATTTAGCTTAAATGAGGTGAAATATACAGCAAAACATACACAAAAGTGAGACAAATGGAAAACCATATGAGCAAGACATAACATGAATATATTATCTATTCAGAAGACTTC
This sequence comes from Leptinotarsa defecta, assembly GCA_015342085.1. NCBI lineage: Eukaryota > Metazoa > Arthropoda > Insecta > Coleoptera > Chrysomelidae > Leptinotarsa > Leptinotarsa defecta. Next base: position 12,951 of record WOGO01000308.1, read on the forward strand.
AGATATGTTTTCAACTTTCTCTTGAAATTATATATAGAGTAGTGTCTAATTTCACTGGGCAGAGAGTTATAAATTCAGACACAATTAATTTAGACACTAATGTACTATGTTATCACAAAAAAAGTTCCCATCAAAAGAACAAGTATCCAATTGCCCTCTTTTTACTGTATATCAACAATTCAATGGAAAAAACCAAGAATCCAATATATTGCTTTGCTGACGACAGCACACTTGTCTCGTCATTCCATTTGGATTCCAGGACATCGGCTACGGAGGCACAGCTTCACCGGCAGCAGGATGTTGCATATCTTAATGGGGATCTAGAAATGATTTCGAATTGAGGTGAAAGTAACCACGTTCAATTCAATGCCACCAAAAAACCCAGGCATCGGTTTTCTCCAAGAAGATAAATGTCTCCAAACCTGATATAATAGTGTCAAGCCAGACAATTCCGCTTTCCGCTTCGATAAGTTTGTTGGGAGTTAAAATGGACACCAATGTATCTTGGCACGATCATGTCGCTGGAATTGCAAAGGTTGCTTCTCAAAAGCTTGGAACACTGTTCCGAACTAGAAAACTATACACACCTCAGCAACTTTTAATGCTTTATAAAGCTCAGATTAGACCTTTTTTGGAATATTGTTCTCATGTACGGAGCTCTGCTCCCAAACATACCCTGAAGTGGCTGGATTCCATCCAGAAAATAGTCATCCGCCTGATTGGAGATGCGAACATCACGTGTAACCTTGATAGCCCGGAACACCGAAGAAAGGTTGGAGATTTGTCTCTCTTCTATAGATACTTCCACAGGAGATGTTCAAGTGACTTGGCGATGGACTGTGGTTGCTCATCGTTTTGAGGTTCAACTCAGTACTCCTTGAACTCCACTATTCAAGAACTCTTTCATCGGGAGAACTGCGTTTATGTGGAATAAACTTCCTGAAACGTTTTTCCAAATAGATTTGATCTCCAGCGATTCAAATCCAATGTGAATCGCTACTTTCGCACAGGCACCGCTTTGAGAGCATCTTGAGGATTTTTCTGTAGCGCTTGTGTTTTGTCCTTGGAAAAAATAGAGTCCCTGGATCTTGACAATTCGTCTAATTCAATGTTTATATGAAAGTAGTTGTTTCGATAGGGCTTTTTCTAACAATTATTGGTTGTAAGTTACTTCTCTGCATCTACACAACTTTGTGAATAGTTTTTTCACAATTATTTACCTTTGTCTTTTCCTTGGAAGATAAAGATAGTCAGAACATTTTTTTTCTAAAATTCAATATTTGTTATACAGCTGAAACAGTATTCAGATTTTTAAATTAGTTTTTAGCTGTTTTTACCTTTTTTCTGGATATTTTCCCTTCTATAATGTGAAAAACATACAAAGCTAAATCAATAGATAATCTGCTGGAGTGTGATAGAGACAAACAGAAAATTTTCTTTCGAAAAGTTACAACATAATGTAAACCAATGAACTGTCTAGTTTGTGTGTAACTTGTATTTCAAAATTCAGTTTACAAATTGAATAATCAATGAAAAAATTAAGTTTTCTGAGTAAATTTCCAAAGTTTTTTCTAATACACTTCAACAATTTCTCTATTGATTCAGCTTTGTTCATTTTTCATATGGTGGAAAGTTAAAATCCAGAAAAAACAACAAGAAATACTAACTCCTCCAGAAAAAAGGTGTTTCATCACTTGAATTTCACTTCGTGGCTTTTGAATAATTATGGAAGCTATATTTCTTATCAAAACTGGTTGACGAACATCAAATTGATAGGCATAGTCTGAAAGGGCAATTTTTCCATGTAAGTATTTCAGTAAATGTCGGACGTAATTATAGTTGTACCTTTCGAATTAATTACAAAAAACTATCTATTTTGTATTCACTTCAGATCTATTGACCGATAACTCATTGTTAATTCCTCCATGTTGATTGTCGGGGTTAGGTAATGCGATCAATATTCTGTTGAGGTCAGGAATAATCTCAACATAACAGTTTGTCCGCTAAAAACATCCATCATTTTTTTCAAAAAAGGCATGTTGCACCCGAGAAGTTTGTCAATCATTGTGGTGATCTTTATAAACTGAGGGATAGTGAGAAGGATTAACAATACGTTATGAGTTGTAGGTTCTTCCCCTCTTTTAATATGGAAACCTCATCGAATATAAAAGGTGCCATTTTGGTACCTAATTGATGGGAAAGCCTTTCTAGGTGAAACCTTTTATTAATCAATATTTTGAATCATATGACGGTTTTTCGTTTATTGTCAATATTCCATTTTTTTGTAGAACGCCCTTTTTTCTGATTGTTTTGATAAAACTTTTCCAAATAAGATGGTTATCAGAGGGTGATTTTTTTGTATATCAAACAAATTTTCAGGTCATCAATCAGAAAATTTTTCAATATCACCTTGCGGTATTCTTCGATCAGTATTCGAATGAAATTTTAGTGACACTAATGAAAAGCAACCCCTTTTAATCAAAAAAAGTGCCAAAATATTTCATACCTCATGACAGAACATGTGTTAGCATATTTCATCAGGAAGTTAAGTTGCGAAGTTGATGCGAATAATTTTTTAAAGAATATTTTAACAAAAATCTGAATAAATTCTTCTTGAAATATTTTGTAATTGCCGATGATTTATTTTTTTGCATCGTACATAAAATGGCAATCGGTTTGATCTAAACTGGTTCTGAGCGATGCAAGTAACAAAGCAGAACTTCTATCAGATATGAAATTTCTTTGTTTTTCAAAAGAATTCCATTCAAGTAATTAGCACCAACATAATGAAAGCATATTTAATTGATATCACACAAAGAATGCTTGAATAAAATCATGAACGCATTCGAATTATGCCATTCCACTATTTGAAAAAGTAAGATAGTAGATAGATTAATACACTGCATATGATAACACGCTTATGTTTCACGAAATATTCCATAAGTCTGAAAAAATTGAGGGGCATTATTTTAAATTCCACGACTACCATTACTATAATAGTTCCATAAAAGTACCTTTTAGATTATGTGAAAATCTACTCAACATAAGTAACAAGGAATCTCCCCAGTTACCAACTGTTTGAAGTTCGAAATCGTAAATAGCCATCCATCTCCTTGATTACAATTCGATATCTTCATATTTCTCATTGGTAATGTTATCGTGATGTTTTATCCAACTATTTAAGCCATTCTGAAAACGATACGGATGACTTACATTGATTTGTAGGTTGTGGTAATCAATGAGTTTCATAATCTGCCATCACGAAGTACCAATTAAGAACTTATTTGATTCTATAATTGGATGTTAAGCTCTTTGTATTATATGTTGTGCTCTTCAATTTCAATATTTCTATGGTACCGTGAGATTTTACTACAACCTAACAAATACTTAGAATAAGCAGTCAGTTCTTATATTTCGACAGATAAGAGAATGGATGGAAATTTGTGAATAAGGTTTTTGGATTCTGAAAGGTATGATAAGTGAAATTAAAAAATGAAAAATTAGGTTATAGGTACTCATTTGTGTTGAAATATCCTGGACTTACTTCAGTATATGAGACTCAGAAGAATATATAAATAACCTAAACCCAATAACCTAAATAGGTTATCCATCTTATAACGAAACCAACCCTAGATATACAGAAATTATGAGCCCCAGCAGCACATATTGGAAAATAACAGACATTGCTGAATGAAGATATAGAAGGAAACAAGCGAAGTTAACTGGTGGAATCATTAAATATTACTGGAGTTTAGTCCTAACACCAAACCGTGAACTACGATGTCTAGCAGGCCTTTTTACAGGTCACTGTCATTTGAATCATCACATGCAAAGACTTGGACTGTCGGAAGACAGTGTGTGTCGCCTCTGTTCTGAAACGGCAGAGCATGTACAGAATCAGGTTTTTAGAGTTCGGCAGAGCCGTACTTTCACTATCTGACCTGAAAGACCACTCACCATACAAACTAATCGACAACGTTAAGAATCTGAGTTCATTTGGTCGAGTGTGAATACGTGTGAGCCACAATAAACCCTTGCGGGTTGCGAGTAGACCCACTCACTTTAGACCTAACCTAACATCAAATCGTTATTTTCAACACTTCGACACCATACACCACATGATTCCGCCATACACCATAGTGTATGGCGGAATCATTGACAAATATTGTATTCATCACCAAGGAAACTAAACATCATTCATCCCGACCCAAGAAATTGACTAAATATCGACTGAAGAAAACGGTTAGGTCAACATTTGACACATAATCTCTTATTTTATATGGGGAAAAACGAAGCAGTTTCATAGGACGCGTCCCAAGAACGTTTTCGAAATATCTAAAAATGTGAATACAATCGCATTCGAACATAGTCATGTTTCAAAATTCAAAAATACTTCATAACCTCATAGGCATCCAGACACTCAAAACTGCTGAATAAATGGAAAACACTTTTACTAGAAAGACAATTTTGAAATACTCATCGCGCGTTTATATTTGAAAGTTATTATTTTTATTTATGTTATCACTGTCAGTTAAAACTATTTTGAAAAGTTCTCTGAGCAATTAATTTTTAGTTTTTTGTTTGTTACAGGTAAAATTAAAACAAGATGTCCTGGCTTCAAGTCTGCCTCTTCTTATCATTATCAATTTGCTACTCTCGAGGACAGGACGATACTGAAATTGTCGAAACTCCTGAACATGTTCCTGGTCCTCCCGCATCCCCACTAGATGACTGCGATCCGGAGATGATAGGTTTTGAACTTATCACTGGAAATGTATTTTCCGCTCCCGGAAACGTTTTGGACTCCATTCCTGGAACTCTTATGCTCACGGATTGCCTAGAAACATGTCAGGGAAACGAATCCTGTCAGTCTGTCAACTACGAGACGGGTTTGTGTGTTCTATTCAGTTCCAATGCTGATTTATTGCCTGGTGAGTATTGAGATTCTATATGGTATATGATGGATTGGCCGATGAGCATATCACAACTGTTATCGGATATTGAAAACATTCGTTAAAATATTAAATCAATTATGGATTAACGTATGCAAAAAACATTTTATTGTGAGATTTACATGAGAAGATTTATATTTGAGCAATCCACATAACACATTCACTCAGACTGTCTTATATAAGGCTTCTATTCAACTTCTCTGATTGACGACTTGTTTATTTCGTGGAAATTCATGTTCACTGAGGATTCATTATAAAAACTATAAAAACAATTTTGTCTATTTTCCATGATAGTTTCATATTTGTTGACTAGTTTCGGTCATTAAAGCATTTTCAAAAATATACCATCTTCCAGAAACCAGATACAGGTATGTCATGAAATCATATCATTGCAGAAAAACGACAAAAACTGATTGCAACAAATTTGGTTTTATTCGATAAAAACTGCCTAATAGGATAAGATGACTTATTCTTCATAATCATCCGGTATATCAAAAATCTTATTTAGCCAGGTATTGACTAGTAATACTTCTGCTTTCGAATGTACATTGCTAGTTGATAAATGACTTTTTGAAACTACACCGATATAATTTATCGATTCCACTGAAGTTTGAAAAACCACAGGAATTACACTTTGTTCATCCTGTCGTTATAACGTTAATCATATTATGCAAATGTTATTCATGCTGAACTATTAAAGAGACTTATGAGAAGATTTATTCATATATCCATAAATATTCATATAATTCAATAAGATGTGTTTCACATGATCATATTTCATCAAGGATTTTACAGACGATGAAATTATACCTATGAGACAAAATTTTCTAAAATGGAAACAATAAACCACCGTCTCAAGTTTCTCTGAAAATAGACTCAAAGATGAAAATCCTACACTGACACCTGTCGAATATAATCCAACGCCCTTCGTGGTATTAGCCAGAGGAGTAGTTTTTTCTGATGTGGGTAAGAAGACTGGTCTTAACGAATGGTTCCTTTAGATGATTTGATTTAAAGCCAGTCTTCAAGTATGCCCACGTACTATAGAATGAAAATATTGCATATTTCAATGTGTTTCTTCATTTTTCCAATTTTTGTTATTTGAATAGCTGAATAAAGTTCAATGAAGTGGTATACATTATCAGTAATCAAAACAACTTATATATTTGAAGTTCATCACAAATTTTTGATGAAAGTTTCGAAATTACCTATTTTACTACTAAAACTTTTCATTGAAGAAAATAATAACAAACATTACAGCAGTTCAATACTAATACTTCCTTTTCAAAATTGGGCATGCTGATCAGGAAGTCGTTAATTAATTTTGAGTCCATTCCCACTATTATTCATGCAGTTCAGTTAGCACCTATATTTCGTGGTCATATATTTCTTTCCAAAAAGTCCCATAAATAAGATTTGCGTCAAGACTATTTGCTGGTCACTGAAGAGCAAGACTCTTCCAAGTGCTGTATCACTGTTTTTCTGGATGGATAAAAAAAATATCATGGATTAGTACAAAATTAAGACCATGAAGACACATACGGTGAAATATATGCTACAAGGGTATTGAAATAATCAACATTCATTCTTGAATTTACTTCAACAAACTTTGTGCGACTCTCCCAACTACTTTCGTGCCTCAACGTATTAGAATATCTTCTAAAACTGAAATTTTGTGTAAAATTATACGCTGCAAAATATTCTCTTCACTACGTCCATCATCAGGCTTCCATTATTGTATTTTTGTTCTGTCTGAAAAGAGAACCTTTTTCTGATAATGTTTAATCCCGTTGATATGCGCTCCTACAACTTCTAAACGTTCAATTGTGTATCGTGAAAGTATCCAAAAAACTATAACATAATATTTTGGACTCCTCGCGTTTCCTTTTCTTGGTGCATATCTTCCTGTCTGTAGCTGTCATTGGTTATAAAAATGTTTCAACCCAATTCATGTTATTCAAATGAAGCGTTTCGTTAACTGAAAGTAAATGTTGGTTTCTGCATAACAATATTTAAGAACTGCACCTAATGACTAGAAAGTGAAAACTATAACAGAAAACAGTGCCCAGCTCACTACTTGTTTTTGATCGAAATAAAAATGCGTACATAGATATAGAATGTATATTTCTCAACTATGCAATAATGCAATATTTCTCAACTAATTGTGTATAGTTAAACGTTGGTCAATTCTTAGTTCTCAGTCCCAATCGAGTTCTCGTTGGTCTTAGTTATAGTCTTAGGTTCAGTTATTAGCTAAAACGCTGGGAAAATAGAAAGCTGGCATCAAATTATAGTTACCCTTCCTCAAGCGTAAAATTTTACGCTAGAGAAAGCTTTTGTATAGCGAAACACGTGTTGCGGTTTTTGTGAAACCCTTTATAGTGAAAATCATACAACAATATGGATTTTCATCAAGTATCGGCCAGTTCTATTCTTATAGATAATTCATTGCTTTTCATTAATATTGCTTACACTAAGATAAAGCAATAATTCAATAGTGAATCTGTAGTGAGTTGTATAATACTCTTACGTAAAATATTCAGCAACATAAAACAAGTGCGTTTCAAACAATGAAAAAATTAAGAAAATGAAACAATATGCAATATTTTCGTATAGGAATCAGTGATATGTAAAATATATTGACTTGAATGTTTATCCGAATTTATTTATTGGTATTTTCATTGATTTCAAGTTCTCCTAACAGATTTCAGCAGACTCATTCAACCTATACCATTCTCACGTTAATTTCTGTCATATTCACCTAAGTAGCGATCTATTAGTGGATTTGCAAATTCTTTTCATCAATTTGTTCCCATGCCGATCTACACACTTGCATGCGTAATCCAAAGATGTCTATCTATTAGGCATCAGTTCTTCTCGATCGTGGATCTGAGTCTCGTAAAACAACCCTTGATTTGACATCTTCGGAGGCATGTACCATACGAAACAGTGATGACTCGTTACTAGGGTCTGAATCTGCACTTACTGATTCAACTTCCATCACTTTTGTATGGTTGAATTAGGAATATTGTATGTATTTTTCCATAAGAGCATCATGTAGAGGTGATTTCAAAAGGTTGGAACTGTATTCAAAAAATACTTTTGTACTGGTTCATTGTTATTTCCAAACAACTGATAAAAATTATCGGTAATTCCTAATCAAGTTTTTCCCATATTGTAGACGTCGACGATGATATATCTGTTGAGTTATATAGTTCCTGCGGAAGCTGTAAAAGTTTGATCTTTTTTTTTTGATCTTGTTAGAAATGGATTGATCTACATATCTGTATAGGCAAAGCTATTCGATTTTCAACTGCAATGATCAACTGATGCATCAACTGATACAGCTGTTGAAGTTTTTTACGAAGCATTGATCAGTGTGGTGTTGAGGATTAGGTAAACCCAAACAAATTGAAAATTCACTGAATTGTTTGATTTCCACAAACGGCCCGGTGCATTTTTCAATTTGGTAATCAATGAAAAATCTAAAAGTACTTCCATTCATTTCTCGTGAGTTGAGCTGGTGAATTTCTTTGTATTCTATAAAAGCCCTCTGAAATGTGAAAGAAACTGATTTTGTCGTTTTTTGTTTCATTTATTTCAACTACCAGAAAATGTAAGCAATAATGTCTTGTCAATCCTAGAGGCGTCCACGATACGCCAATGCAATTCACGAATGTCTCGTTTTGCATTTCACGGACTGAAGAAGTTTATTCAATTGAAGTTGGAGCAGACCTTGATGCAGTCATTATTTCAGCCTGAAAATGCTCGAGACGACTTGAAAGAAACAAAAAATTTGAATGATTTCGACTCAAGCTTCTTGCAGACAGTTCAATGGTGAGAATACGGTTATATTCTGAATATACATATAAGTACCCGACAGTTATTTATCTGTATATGCGAAACATTTTGAATATCCCACCTATTCACTACTAGAAATGTATACATCTGCAAGCAGTTTTTATACAAAGTTTTCTTGAAGTTTCAATATCATTGCATTATATGTTTGTTTCTGCAGAATCTTCATGCTCTGTGCTCTTGAATATTATTCAGTTGCAATTCAAGGAAGCGGAAAAAATCAAATGGATGAATAGACATCTAGAAATAGATTTCTCTGAAAAATTGCGTTAAAATGCATTTGTTCAATTCTATTATTGTCTACTATAATCGATTGGCAATACTTGTTTGAAATCATAACAGAAATGTTATTAAGTCATTTTCTGAGAAATCAGTCTGAGCTTTTTATAACTTTGGTTGCTGATAGATACTTTTAAATGTTACGGGGACAAAAACTGATATTGTTGAATACATTTCAACTCGAGTAACCCAGCCTATCGGTTAACATTTCTGAGATTTTAGACTTGAATATATACTCATGTCCATTGATTTCAATATATAGTACATTCAAATCGATTTCTATTAGTGATTGGTCAAACATGCCTCTCAAGAACTAGTTGTGCATTGTGATTTCACTCGCGTTTAATTTGAAATCACTGAGAATCACTGAGACATTTGGACGTCCATCATCGGTGTCTCTACGACCACGTTTGAAGTCAGCAATCCAACGTTCAATTGTTGTTTCTGATGAAGCGGATTCCTTATATTTTTCGTCCATTGCTTCGCTTGAACGGTATTTTTTTCCATCAAGAAGCAGTGTAAAATTAAAGCCCGGAACTGTTTTTGATCCATTGATTTGAAAATAACAAATGTAGTGGTCACTCTCAGCTCCATAACTTACAAACATATGACTAGTGGATCATGAAATTTCAACAGATTTCTTTCGAAGGTTGGTACTAACTGAAAAATCAGTGAAGGAAATGAAAATAGCGCCATATATGTATTTGGCCCGATAACTTTCAGCACATGTAGCATTTAACCATGAAAATGAGGCAGTTCAATATTGTTTTTTCGCCAGGATCATTTTACAAATATCAATATTTGAGGCTAGCAACGCGCTAGGTTATGCTAGATAGCCTATTCATTAATGTGAATATCATAAACAAAAACATTTTTTCAAAACTTATTGGTAGTTTCAGTGATCTGCGAATACAAACAATGGTAACTTTACAGCGAGAAATGTTGTCATAACTCTTGAAAATTAAATATATCTTTTCTATGACTGATTAAGTGATATTTCAAAATGAGTTTCATCCATGAAAGATATTCCGAATGAGAGTAATATCATTGAATTTCATAACAAGAGGTAACCTGAAAAATCAATCAAAAATATTTCAAATAGATTGAAAACTCAGTGGTTGGGAAAAAGTGGTATTTGAAGCAAGAACTTTGGTTTATCAGTCCCATGTTCTGACAAACACTCCACAAAAGTGTATGAAAATTAGAACGAGATAAAACTATTTGACATTTTGTGATTCAATAATAACTTTTAAAAAACATCTATTTTTTCGCCTCGTTACAAATTTCTAGTGAGATACAGTCTCTTTTCCTTTCTGAGTTCCTGTGTTGATTCTACTTTTCCGGTGAAAACTATATATTTCAAAACATACGTTTGACGTTCGTGTACCTACATATTTCAAATTGGGTTTATTCTTAAAACTTTCCTAGAAATGAAAATAATGAGGTATCAGTTATGGCACCATTACCTACCTACCTACCAAAGAAGAAACGGATACATTAATGACGCGTTTATCAGTAGTGATAGAAAAACAAAAAAAATCTCATAATTATGTTAGTACTAGCTGACCCGGCAAACTTCCAAAAACAACATTGGAACCTGCTTCAGATCCGGAAATACTATCCGTAGCAGCCTCATGGAAATTAGTCCAACAAACGCGGACTGTGATTCTAAGAATTGCATTCACCGGATAACCTTCGAGTGCGAAAAATTCCTATATCGGTGAAACTAGGAGGCCATTGAGATTCCGCATTGCCGATCACAAAAAACACACAAAGCAAAGAGAAATCAGTAAATTGGAAATAGCAGAGCATATTTGCACTAATCAACATGAGATCAAGTAGTCCTAAGCTGGGATCATCCACAGGGAACACTGGCTTAGGAGGAAATTCAAAGAAGCCGCATATATGTTGTCCGATAACGCATTCAGTAAGCTAGCGTAGAAATACGCAACATATGGAAACTCATAATCAAGTGGAAAAGTGCAAACTCCCACTAAACAGGTGGAACCGAGAGATAGAAGAGGGGATAGGTGAAAGCACTCTAATGGCTTATAGTCATCCCTCGGAGAAATAAAATAAGGCATTCGTTTTTCATTAATTTTTTGACAAATCGTATGATGTTGCACAGCCGTGGTGGATTCAAATTACGGAACTATCCAACCTTCAGATGTAAATTATGCGGAGTCATGCCTGGCAAATCCAATAAGTTTGAAACTCTGTTGGATAACTTACAGATTCGGTGGCATTGCAAACTGTATCTACATTCGAATGATAAACAATAAAAGTGGCCGAAACCTGTGAGGGGAGTTAGACAATGCTTATAGTGTGAGCAAGAGAGACCCTATTACGTGTTGTTTACTGAGTGAGAAATGACACCAGCAGAAGCCTGGCGGGAATAACTTATATATGATTAGGGTTTAAAATGATTGAATTACTAAAATGGCTAATAAAAAATAGGGGTTGGTGATAGAAGAAAAAAATTGTGGGTTACTTGTATTTTCCAAAGCCAAACCAAGTAGATTTTATTTCTGAGTCTGTTGATAAAATAACAATGGGATTTGATTACATTATGAAAATATCATTATCGGATATTCTTGAGTTTTCCTATCTGAAAATATTACAAAATTTCCTCTACATGCCTCCATAGAGGTTGGTTGGTCGAGAGACGACAGAAAAGGTACAAGGTATTCAGTTATCTTTAATTTTTGGATTGCATGTGTCCCCTTCAATGCTGAGTACATTTAACAGGAGTATCTTTGACATTCCAATAATGAGTAGTAATTTCAAGCAACAACATCAATAAGTATAATAATATTTATTCGATCAAAACTCGTCTCACAATCATTTCCGAAAAAAACTAAAGACAAAACTCCGAAAATATTCACTATTGAAATTATATTATTCATTTCATTTTTCAAGAAGTTTTTGTGTATATTCGGAGGGAAATCCAGTAGACGAAAGGAGAAAAATTTCATTTCATACTTTCCGTAAATATTTTCAAGAGTTTCGTAAACACTTTGTTGATCCACTCGTCAACCAATCAAGCAAAAGTAAACTGACGTCCCCCGTTCGGCAGCTCAGAACCGAAAATATTAATTTGGAACAAACACGCTTGTATGTACATAGGAAGTTATATAGACTTTCATTTTGATAATTCTCCAGTTGTTTTTTCTCTTGCATTTTTCAAATAATTTGTTTGGCAATCAAACACTTCATGTGAAATAAATGAATTTCAGTAGTAACAGTAGTCCATCAATAAAAACCTTTGTTGATTGTATCCAGTCAGGAGCCTGTGATTTCCTTAGTGAATATTTTGTATTGTACATGCAATATCCTCATTTATAATATTGATTATTAGGACCATGAAAAATGAAAAATAAAACTTTCTATATTTTTTACCAATTTTCCACAAACGTCACTTATAGGACATTGGCATATTTGGGTGAACCAACCAGGAATATTGCCCGTTTTTTGAAGAACGAAGGCGTAAACGTAGCTTACAGAACGAATAATAATCTAAGTAAACTTATTAAAAACAATAAAGACAAAACTTCGTTGTTGGATAGATCAGGAGTATATAAGCTGACTTGTGGCTCTTGTCCAAAACTGTATATTGGCCAAAC
>WOGO01000309.1:0-10242 GCA_015342085.1 Leptinotarsa defecta
AAGTACTGTGTATCTCAAAAACCAGAGCTAATAAAAATTTTTCATTGTTATTTTCGTTTTTATCACCCCAAAATTAGTAGAAATTGACTAATTTAGTGTAGGAAACATTCAAAAAATATTTTTTTGTTGTGTTGTGATTATTTGTTGAGGCATTGCTTCTATTTTGTCGATAACTTCAGAAAATATTTTTGTGGTGTCACACTTTTACATTTGCTTGTAAATTTTAAATGTAAACCCAAACATGACTTGCTACAAACATATTGTATTATAGAACGTAGTCAAATAAATATTATTATTATTATAATTATAATGCATTGAATTTATTGGAGCCTCTGGAGACACCCTACGTTTTGTTTTATAAGAGAGAGGACATTGGTAGATCAAGATCTTCAAATGAAGTTTGTACTCCAAACATTCGTTATGAAATTGAATCAGATATCATCAACAAGATTCCTACACAATATACTGAATGAAAGAGTGAAAATGTCACTTACATGGAACACTGAGATCCTCAATAATGTACATCAATGTTTCGGAATGAGACATTATTGCCTCTTCAGCACCATCTAGATAACATAACATTACAAAATGATGCAATCAATTCTCCAACAGCATTTTTTTCTCTTTTCAGAAAATAGACGCATCGACCATCGAAGACTTCTACGGACTGACGGCTGATACGCAGAAATCTTCCGAAACGGGCTACATCCTGTTCTACCAGAGCCGCGAGAGTTTATGAGCTCTCCTGAAAGTTGCCTTACCACGGCGGCAGGCGAGACAGTCGTCGTTGTGGACCGTCCCCCGCCCAGCCCGGGAGAGGCGGTGAAAACGAAATAACCGACGAGCGGATTGTAAATATTCGAGAGGCAGAGATCATCGGGAAGTTATTTATTTTTTCTATCGTATTTTTGTATTTATTTTTTCCAAAGTCGTTTCGTTGGTCGTCGGCGAGAATTGCTTGTTTCTGGGAGGTGATGCGGATGGCGCCATCTGCCGCATTTCCTCATAACTGGTTTTTGGTGGCAGGTTCTGGATTTTTTTTTTGAGAAATTGCGATTACCATTTTCTGACTTTTGGCAAAGAAAGTATGTCATAGTAACCAGTAAAAACGAAACCAAATAAATCTTGGTTGAAATTTGAAATAAGAATTAGATTTTTAAGGTGTACGCCGTCCTATTGGACTTTACTAGAGGAACCTCAATCTATTTCCAAGAATATTTCTTCAGGTTTTCAATCGTCTCTGAGCGATTTTCTATAACGAATAGTGTGAATGATGTTCAATGTTGTAAGGTAAACAATTTGAAAACTGAGTTTTCTTCAAATAAACTATTCATAGAGGTATTTTAAAAAAAAAAGTCGTGAGGTTATTTTTTCAACTACCCGTTTCTCAACATTTTCGAGTCTCTACATCAAGTTCATGAAATCGAAAATTATTTATGCAACTGGCAACACTTCTGAGTACTTTTGTTATCCTAATTATCGAGTGGGTATGAAACAATTCGTTCTGTAAAATTGAAAATATACATTATGCAATCCCCAATTATAAAATATTATCATCCGGGGAAGCAGTTTTGCTGTGTGAATATCAAAAGAACTATCTTATATCCAGGAATATCATTATAAAGTGAGGGAATATTCGTTTTTGGAAAATTTTTACTTAAACTTGCGTATTTTTTTCCGGTAGGCACAAATCTGTAGTCATGATTTGGTGCTCGAATCTAGAGATAGAGCCACTCAATTTCTGAAGCTCACTTTAGGTAACGAAAACTCATTAAATGTCGCTAGCCACAACAAACTACATTCTGTTATAAACACGATTGGGAAGATACATGAATTTTTTTAATTATTTCAAATAACCGATGTCGTCCTCAGAAATCTTGAATAGTGAAAGAAATTTCTCTTAACATTTTTTCTTCAATATATCAAATTTGAAAAAAAATCTGAAATTTGAACTTGATTTGACATTGAATTTGAATAACTTTCTCCAAACACTTGTATCACTCCCGGTTACCCCATGAGCTTTCAGGAGAGCCCAACTAGAACCATAATTATCAAAAATAGTACAATCGACTTCAGTCGTGATGAATTATCATTAATATTTCACAAATTGAACAATTCGTTCAGGCCAGTGTCAAATTACCTACACTGTAGGATAATGTACTGACACCTATCAGAAAACAACTACTCCCCTGGCTAATACCACGTAGGGCTTTGGATTATACCCGACAGGTGTCAGTGCAGGATTCTTCACTGAAGTTATTCCCGCATATGTTGTTGGCGATACAACTGCCGCATAGCCAACTGCCAATAATTGAAAATCGATTGCGGCAGTTGTATCGCCAACAGCATATGCGGGAATAACTTCAGTGAAGAATCCTGCACTGACACCTGTCGGGTATAATCCAACACCCTTCGCGGTATTAGCTAGGGGAGTAGTTGTTTTCTAATATGTGTCAGGCCATCAACCTACAGTGTAGGTAGTTTGATACTAGCCTCATCGAATTGTTCTTTAAGATAATTTGGTTTACCAATAATAGAAAAATCACTTTAATTTTGATAACTGAAGGTCTTTTTCTGTGAAAAGTTGAAACTGATGGAAAATTCATTTGTACACCAGATACTGGCAGGGATATATTTTTCGGAAGATGCAAAAATTCAAACCTTTAAATTTTGTGTTATGAAGGATTTTTTTTTGTAATTCCAAGCAGTTTTTACATCTTTGATAGGGGTAATGTGCTTGTTGAAATTAAAATATTTTAAAACTGAGACATACGGTTGTTTCCTATTGTTGATTTTTTCACTGATTCTAGTGGCAGTGTTTCAAAATTAACTTAGAAATCAATGCGGCATTGTCATATTTAAGCTATCAAAAAATCAAACGGCAGGTAGACTTTGAAAAAAAAATTGAATACAATATTGCTTCTAAGAAAACAGTTACCTTTATAAATATATCATTCATTGACATTTCATACAAGCAAGTTCAACAATGGTGAGTGGATATCTTCTTGTTGGTCTTTCAAAAAGAAAATTTGGATGTGTATTGATTTTCACAGATTCCAGTAGATTTACTTTTTGTGCTTTATTTTTTGTATGTAACATGTCGTACTCCATGCTAAAATCTATTCCAACAGGGAAGTTATTCACAAACCAGTGTTCCTAGAAGTAATGTATTGCAATTTTTTTTATCTAATGGGTAATATTTATCTAGGCGTTGAAAGCGTCCAGGCTTCTAGAAAAAAGACTCTAATGTCGTGTGGTTTTTTGAAAACCACACGACATATAACAGAGCTCAAAGTATATAAAAATAATACAAGTATTAAAATATTTAAGCTTTCAGAGGAAACAAAAAGAATTAGTTACGTGTTAAATGTGAAAATATAAGAGAAGATACGATATAATGTTTTTTCAAGTTCAAATTGCACTAGTCGAATCGTAGTTTGGATAGTTTCATCAAAAATTTGGGATTCTTAAACCTCATTACACCTTTTTTGAGTTTTGTTTCAAGTGATAATGTAATTTGTAATGTCTGCATGAATCATAAAACCCCTTCGACAAATACTTTTTTTTTTGTGGGAGTTTGTTTTTCAGAGTTACCTCGATAAAAGGGATTTCAAAAATATTTTTTCTGATGAAACCGAAAACCAGCTCGCAATTCTCGTGTGACGCTTACGGAAAGATATTTTCCTGTAGATAATTTCACAAAATGTATACAGACACCATTGGAGTGGATCACTTATTTTTTTTATTATTTTTCAATTATTTTCTCTTGCTGCTATTGAGAATTTAGCAATAAATATACATAAGGACGATTTTTTTCGACAGCAGGCCACATTGTTGATAGAATTTATTTAGGAAACCGCTACAGGCTTCGTTACGGATAAAGTTGTCTTTATGCATATCACAGTTCATCTATCCCAGAGTGTAAACGATATCGATTCGAGATTTGTTTTCTAGAAAATATTGTTTTAACTATTTTTATGAAAAGTTTTCCCAGTGCAGTGATAAATTCACTTTAAATGTTCCCAAGCCAAAGTAAGGTCCATCAATAGTCACACCTATAGCTTTCAAAGCAACACCCTGTATGGACTGTAGTATATTATCAATTATACAGTGTTTTTCTGACAAAATTTTAACTACTTTATTCAGTGGTAGAGAAATGTGATTGATGATTTTCCAAAACTATATAGGCCCCAATCTGGATCTTCCTTGTGTCCGGGTATAAATCTTCCAATATGAGGTTGGTATTGTTGTATTATGAAATCCACATCGACTCGAAAGAAATTAAATATTTTCCAACTATTTTTTTAATATTAATTAGTCTCAATATTGAATCTTCTTGACGAAGCTTACTAGTCAGAACCAGGGTAAAATTAATAAACTGGTGTTATGTAACGTGCAAAACTGTACAAATCTTTACAAAAGTACATAAATTTAATTCGTTTGCTATGAAATATCAAATACAATTATGAAATATGGCAAACTGAAATTTAAAATAAATATTTGCAATAATTATTTTTTTATTACTTGCAAAAGTTTTACTTCGTTACTTAGGTTTATACTTTTCAATTTTCTGTCTGGATTATTTATTCATTTGTTACTTTTTATGTTATGACTGACTTTTATTTGCTCTCCTACAAACACATTTATGTTTCTTGGTGAATAAATAGTTATAATATTCAATAGACTTCAGTTCAGTGCTACTCCTTTTGAAATTCATACTAATCATCAAAAGTGTTGCTTATTAGTAAATGTTCCATTTTTTTTTAAAGGATAACATTTTCTGACTGACTTTTTCAACACATTAACTTATATATCTTTACCCGTTTACAAAACGGGTATGTTCTATATGTCAATAAATATTTTTATAGCTTATACAATTCCTAAAATAAGAGCTACGTTTGTCAGTATTTAATTTTCTCCAAAAACTTGCTTGTATGAGTCACTTGGTTACATTTCACACATATATCTGATATTTTTTGGAATATATAAACCGACTCTAGGTTATTAGAACTACATATCCCCAAATAGGTATACCATGAAATGTGACTAGTAAGACATACCCATACTCTGTCAAACTCTCTAGAAATTACTATTACTGCCGCAGCTTCTCACTTTAGTGACCTAGAATTGTATACCTCCAAAAAGTATCAAAACATTTTGTAGAAGTTTTTGCAGAAAAACCTAAAAGCTCTCTAGAAATCACTTCTACAACTTAGTATTGACTTTGATGGACTGAAAGTCCTGAATATGTATTTCATGCCTCAAGTATGTTAGGGTATATGGTATACCTTGAACCTTAGTAGGACACAGTATGTAGTTTTTTTCAAAGAAGTTCTAATGACCTAGAACTTTATACCTTTCTACCATTATGCCATTCTATTAGCTCTATTAGGGAATGATATGCAGTTTTTTCTGTATATTGCTATTTTAAAGTATTTGATTGTAATGATGTTGAAGTATATACCCCAGAATGGTAAAAAGGTATATCGTTATCATCATGTCATTCTGAGGCAAGAAGGTATAATATAATTATCAGCATTTGATTCTATTATCTCTATTATGAAATGGTAAGCAATTTTTTTCTTTATATTGCTATTTCAAAGCATCTAATTCTAATGATCTCAAAAATATAAGAAGGTATATCGTTATTATCATGTGATTCTATGACAAAAAGCTATATAATTATCAGCATTTGATTCTGTTAGCTCTATTATGAAATGATATGCAGTTTGTTCTGTAAATTGCTATTCCTCAAACTATATATCGCAAAAAGATAAAAAAGTATATCGTTATTATTATGTGATTCTATTAGGGAATGATGTGCAGTTTTTTATGTATATTACTTTTTTATAGCATTTACTTCTAATGATCTTAAACTATTTACCTCAAAAAGATAAGAAGATAAATCGTTATCATCACCTGATTCTATAATAAAAAGGTGTATTATTATCATTATGTGATTATTTAGAGCGTGATTGCAATTTTTGCTCTAGAAGTTCTCTAGGAATAAAATTTTGTCTGTCAAGAAATTTCTATTATCTTACCAAGTGAATTGATTTTTTCTATTTATTATCTGGTGGTTTATAAGTTATTCAATCTATTCCTGAAATAGTTTTTCAATAAATTTTTGCGAGGCTAGCTAATACGTGTGGGAACTTATTCAAAAATTTCTAGGATCTTAACACCATTAAGAAGCAAGAATGATTTCAAAAAATCCTGATTTCTTTTGCTGGCTTGGGTAGTTTTTATACATACTCCCTCATTTATAAAATATTAATGTGCAGCAAAACTGTTCGTATCAAATCAGATAAAATCAAATATACTTCAGTTGCCTAGGCTGCACAATGTTCGAAAACATTTCTATTCCCTGGTGACCCCCATGCTTTTATTTTATAGGAAGAAAAAATACCGATCCAGAATTGGAACACCTACCAGTACCATGCTATAAATATGCTAAATTTGTCCATTGAAACTCTGGTACAAGACAACGAAATAACCTGCAGTGTAGATATTTATGTAACCCTAATTTTTTTATACATTTTTCTTGAATTTTGATAGTTTGTTTTTGAGTATCAAATTCTAGTTTTGTTCAAAAGCCACTAAAGAACACTGTATTTTTGATATTCTCTCATAACCCTAAATGATCTATTTTATCCATATAATTTATTTGTTACAGAGTAAAATTTGAATCGATATCGTTATACGCTCCTTCCAGGAGACGTTATTCTAAAAGTTGAGTTCACTCTGCCATACGAGACTTTAAAAAATTGTAAATTGTTTTCCTAAATGATGTCAAAAGTACTAGCGCGTTAATATCGAATACTGCTAAGCAGATTTTATTTTTGTTCTGTACATATTATCGTTAGTTATAATAAATCAATTAATTATTGTTTTGAGTTTTCTTTGTATTTTCATGAATCCAATGGAAATTTTTCCCCATTCAAATTCAAAAATTTCAAACACAATTTCGTTTTGAACAAGTCTTTTTTGTGGGGACAATCTGATTTTTTTTCGACCTTCTTTGAGTATTTTCATTTTCCGCAGTCTGGAAAAATATAAAAATTGTTATAGAGAACTTGAGACAATTGTAGGCCAGATAGATGGCACTGACTCGCTTTCATCTTCTCATTGTGTTCAATATTTATTATTCTTTTTTCATAAAACATTTGTTTCTTGATATAGTAGAGACAATTTCTTTAAATAGTTTTTTGTTGACAAATTTAATATACAAGTTGGTAACTTTGTCTTTTTATTTAGAAAAGTACTCACTTTTCGGGGAAGAGTCTGCCTCATCAATATTTTTTTTCAAATAACCGAATATTCATACCGTAGAAGATAAAATTATGAAAAAACTAGAGAAAAAAATTTGTTGGGGAAAATAGTCCTACTTCATTCTCATACTGATTGTTGTAACAATTCGTTGTCAATCCTGACAAAACAGTATGTCTACAGTTTTATTTTCGTACAAAAATCTCAAATGATAATTTTGTTTGCGTAAACAAAAGTATAGGTATGCTTTTCAGATTCAATAAAATTCCTTGGCACATATTTAGATACAAACTTGAAGTGGAATACACATGTGGATCAGGTGTTCAAGTGACAATAGTGGTTATCATGTAATTTTGCAGCTGAAAAATATATTCACCATAGAGCAATTAATAAATGTGTACTATACTCTCTCATATTCACATATTTCTTATATTGTCCTTTGGGGAAGTACGGCCAATGCTCGCAGAGTTTTTATCGGTCAAAAATGACCTATTTGGTCTTATCTTTGGGTTAGATTACCGAATGACGTGTAGCAATCATCTTAAAAAGTTTAAATCACTGACAGTTTTGACTCTCATGACTATGCTACGAGGCATGGTGACTTACTTAGAAGTACAAAGCGCCATACTTTACAAAAGCAGTCCTAAGTATAATGGAATATGATTTTCCAATCATCTCCCCAGTGATATCAAAAAGAAAAGATATTAATTAGTTCAAAACAAGATTGAAAAAATAATGAATATTTTGCTAGTTTATAATCCTTTAATTTGTTGATTGCTTGTTTGTATGGACATGTTTAAAGTAATATAGTTATTTGTTTATCATATTGACATGTGTGTCTCTGTGTATATACATTTTATGACTTGTCCTATATCATGTATATGATCTTAAAGGATGAATAAAGTTACTCTTATTATTATATGCAAGAGATAAAATTTCACTTACATAGAACACTTTCATCCACAAAATATACTCCATTCAATTTAAAGAAAAAATATTTTGCTCCCTAACAAATTAAATGAAACAATAGCCAAACCTCAATAAAACTAATTTATTTGATAAATTATAAACCTATGCAATAAATTCATAAGGAATCGGCGCTAGCTTCACGGCAGGTACCTTTCCGCTGACGATGTGTGCAGGCCTGGGCTGAGCAGGCTGTCTCTTCAACTCTACCTTGACATTTTTCTCCTTAGCTTCTCTGCGAAGCTTTTCGTTGGACTTCACTCGTTGCAAGAAATCCTCCCTGCACTTCGAATGGGTGACGTGTTCAATACGGATATTAATTCTCTTGGGGATGATCTTCCCCCGTACCCTTTTGTTCACAATCACTCCGAGTGCGTGTGCGGTAACGTTAAATACACGGCCGGTCCTTCCGTGGTATGCTTTGTAGGGCATGCCTTTCTGAACTGCCCCATTTCCTTTGATATCTACAATATCTCCTACTTTGTAGACTTTCATATATGTGGAGAGTGGGATGACTCCATGCTTGCCGAATTTACGGGCGAAGAGATCCCTTGTGCCGCGACGGTAACCTTTGGAGTTCGTCATTTTTCAGACCTGAAAGAAATTTTGATGAGTTTTAGGTTAGGATGTTCATATGGTCTTTTTGAACGCAATTTCAAACTCAGTCAACAAATTTAGTTATTCCACTGATAAAATCCAAAAATTAAATTTAATGCGGATAAAATAAACCAGAAAAATACCTAAAAACTATATTATTATCGTGAACGCACCTTTCCACACTTCTTACAAAGAAAAAAGAAAACAACAAAGATGGAGAAACAATCAACGAAAGGTCACGACTCTAAGTTATAGTTCTGTGGCACAAAACACCAGGGTGTTCTTCACGATCTCGCTCGCAATCGCGGATTAGGCATATATTCACGTCGGAAACTTTTTCTTGAAACAACTTGATTATAAATTAGGACGTGTTCCGTTTCCAAAGTTCCGTAACCGTAAATTTTGAAGTTATGACGAGATGATGAAAACAAATTATTTTGTTGCAGAAGAAATTAGGTTGATGCTTCCCAAATTATATGACTGAATGAACTATATCATTGAAATATTTCTTATTTTCCATTTGTGTGTGTGTTGCCGGCCGTTAAAAATGTTTAAAGGACAGAGGCTGTTAAGCACTTTTCAATTGTCATCTAGATACCGGTAAACCAATATAGCAGTATGGGATTACGAAAATAATATAACGGAATTGGTTAGAGAGTGGAAAATGTTGAGAAATATCACCTTTTGGAAACATGTACTCGATTCGAAAAATGACGTGTGAATTGACAAAGAAACTTTCGTGACACTGTGAAAAGATTACTTTAAGCTATAAACCTTATGACAACTAAATTTTGCAACAAAATATCGACTGCAAATATTAAGGCTGCATTACACACCAAATCCGAAATAACCGATTGCTACTCATTTGAAGCCACATAAAGGCACATGAGGGAATTTACTAAAATATGTACGATTTTATGAAGAAAAATGAGTCTGAAAATATTAAAGATGAGGCGATTAAGGATGAAAGTGGAAAATAATTCCAGTTTGATTTTTGTGTTTTATTATTTTGTGATTATTATTATAATATAACAATGTGTGTGAGTCCTGATGACTAATATAAGTTGATTCATGTTGCAGTTATGGGAGGACAGTATGATATCTGCCTTTTTTATTTTACCTATTGTTTTCTCTTGTTTTATTGGTGAGCTGTTTTTGTTTTTTTTTTGTTGAGATTGGCAATACTGAATTTGAAATAAAGAAATTAGCTTTTGTCTGATTTTTATTTGTTACGGACGGTTTTGGTTTGTTAGACCATTCAAACTGGTCGTAACAAAACTCGTAGTAGAAATCAAATAAAAGGTATTTTCTTTATCCTATATTGAATACGAATTTCTACAAAATACATAGGTCATCAATTATCAAATTGGCAACACTAGTTACTCGATTGCGAGCGTGATAGAAAATCGT
>WOGO01000309.1:10252-25642 GCA_015342085.1 Leptinotarsa defecta
CGGTTTCGGTTTGTTAGACCATTTAAACTGGTCGTAACAAAAATCGTAGTAGAAATCACATAAAAGCTATTTTCTTTATTAGGTCAAAAATCATCATCAAATTGGCAACACTAGTTGCTCGATTGCGAGCGTGATAGAAAATCGTGAGCTTTTGTGAATCCTTTTTCCACAGTGAAGCCGACATGGGGGATTGGCCCCCTGAATTTAGGGGGCCAAATTTAAATGAGAGGAAGTTTTCGGATGAAAAATTATTCAGGGCATTTTTTAGTAAAAAAAAGGATAACAACGGCATTACATGAGTTATCGCTGAAGTCGCTGCAAAACTTGATGATGGTACGAATTAGCATTCAAAGAAATTTTGGTTCGTATATGAATTTCACTCCATGTTCTGATATTTTGAAATTTGATGTAAAAATATATGACTGAAAATACTGAGACATATGAAGAACAAGAAGCTGAATAATGACTTCTTTGAAATCATGAACGAGTTAGGAATTAATATAATCAGATACTTATATGTCCTCGTTCTATATATTTATTGATTCATTCATTAGTAAATGTAATTTAAGTCACTTAAAGGCAATAAATGAGTCAAATGTTTCTATAAATCTGTAATATTTATTTTTATTGAAAGCTATCATAATAACAATTTTCAGCTAAGTTAATTTACTGGATTCGAATATAATTGAAAATATTCAATTGAATTTTTTATCTACTACCGTAATTATATTGAGCAAAAAAATATCACAAAATTTAAGATTTGAATTTAGGGGATTTTAAAAAAAGGCTCAGGGGAAACATTTTTGAACTGTTGGCCTCACTGTTTCTCCATCTTTGGTTTCTTTTTTTTCTATCGAAGAAGTGTGGAAAGGTGAGTTTACGATAATAAGATAGTTTTTAATATATTATTTTTTGTTTAATTCAACCGAATTGATTTAGTTCTTGGATTTTATCAGTGGAATAACTAAATTCGTTGATCGAGTTGGAAATTGCGTTCAGAAAGACCATATGGGCATCCTAACCTAAAAATCATCAAAGTTTCTGTTTCAGGTCTGTAAAATGACGAACTCCAAAGGTTACCGTCGCGGTACGAGGGATCTCTTCGCCCGTAAATTCGGCAAGCATGGAGTCATCCCGCTCTCCACATATATGAAGGTCTATAAAGTCGGAGACATAGTAGATATCAAGGGAAATGGAGCGGTTCAAAAAGGCATGCCCTATAAAGCCTACCACGGAAGGACTGGCCGTGTATTTAACGTTACAGCACACGCGCTAGGAGTAATCGTAAACAAAAGGGTACGGGGAAAGATCATCCCCAAGAGAATTAATATCCGTATTGAACACGTCACCCATTCGAAGTGCAGGGAGGATTTCTTGCAGCGAGTGAAGTCCAACGAAAAGCTTCGCAGAGAAGCTAAGGAGAAAAATGTCAAGGTAGAGTTGAAGAGACAGCCTGCTCAGCCCAGGCCTGCCCACATCGTCAACGGAAAGGTACCTGCCGTGAAGCTCGCGCCAATTCCATATGAGTTTATTGCTTAGGTTTATAATTTTATAATAAATTGAGCTTTATTATAGTTTGGCTGTTGTTTCACTCAATTTGTTGGGTATTTCTGCCTTTCCACTTCCTAATTTTCAAACAATAGTTGTAGGAAACTTCCAAAGGAAGAAAGCACAAATGTTTAAAAACAACTCGCAAGAGAGGTACGTGGATCATGCATAGAGGTAAGTTTCAGATACAAACTGGAAGAAAAATGCCTATGTAAACATCTAATTACGTGAGAAAGAAAGTTCTTTCGAAATGACTACTTTTATATGAACAAAACTACTTTTTCAGTTTGTATTACAAACATTCGTAATGGAATTGAATCAGATATTCACATGAACTCTACATAAAATAATATATGAAAGAGATAACATTTCACTTACATGAAACACTTGATCAATCAAACATTTATTGAATCAGTTTTCCTTCACAATCACATTAGACAAGAAAAAAACAACATCACTAAATACTGGGTGATTCAACAGGTCAAACAAACATAAATAAAGTCAATAAAAATAAAACGTTAAGCTATAATCCAAATTAAGAATCAAGGAGAAACTCATCCACAGAGTAGTATGCTTTTTGCAATAGAAAAATCTTGAGTCGCCTTTTAAAGATTGATATTTAAGGATTTAATGTCCTCACTGAGCTTATATAGCTTAACCCCAATGCACATGGGGTGATTCTTTGATAATGTCTTTCTATTGTAAGGTTGATGTAGTTGAGAGTTATTTCTGGTGAAATGTTCATGGATTTGCTCATTTCTAGGAATATGTATATCTACCAAACCAGTGTTTGGTAGATATACAAGCTAGGCACTGTTAATAAACTATAACGAATAAATAATGTCCTGCAGTGTTCATTTGAAGATACTCCAGCCAGAATGTACTTTATTTGAACATTATCTGCTATTCGATAAATTAATTTGGTTCATCCTAAACGTTTTTGTAGACATACTGAGATCTCTAAAAGTAGTTCCAATATAAAAAAGGCCTCTTGAAAGAACCTTTCAACTTTGGACCAATCTCTATAACCATGTTAGGTTAAACTTTATGAAAAAACCTATTTGACCATAGCAGTATAGGTACTTACTGAAGCCCAATTTGGTTTCTGTTCAGAACGTTATAATTTGCAATTGGGAAACTCACAGCAATGATCAATGAAGGTTTTGAAAAAGCTATTGAACTTTCATGAAGTTTTCAGATCTCAAAAAAGATTTCAATTGTTTTTCCTATATAATTGCCTTGAAAAAATTGAAATTTTACGAAATAAATGGAAACAGCTTTGTATCAATTGAATCGCATTTGTCTGATTTATAGCACAGTACATTATTCCATAAGCTTTGTTTTCAAATAAAAATCTTTTTATATAGCCTTTATATACAAAACAAAACATCTAAAACTCCAAAATTGACACATGGGATGCTTCTTCGCCGCTTGGGGCTTTGTTCGCGAGATGGAGCTGTAACTAGTTTCCCACTTTGAAATTATATGAGTTCCAAGCACACTACTGTTGGGGTGAATCTTTCCTGCACTGATGAGAGGTAATACCACGAAACCGGTTTGTAGGTGATCTACTTGATTGAATTCAGCATGGTTCTACTGCTGGATAAACGAGAAACATCTATCAAAATCAGAATATTTATGCGGAATCGAATATTTTTAATCTTTCGAAAGAGTCAGTGATAGAACCTCATTCAGCATATAATTCAATGAATACAACCTACCAACCAATTGGGGTGACCAAATTTTAGAAAATCTGACACAGTAATAAAAGCTGTATTCAGTGAGCCTACTGTGTCAACGTTCTCAATTGAAAATGGGAGGCCATCAGGATTATTATCAGTAGACTACAACCGATGTGGCACTTTGATAACAATGAAATAGTCATTCGTAAAATATTTATCATAACAAAATATCACCTAAAATCTATAGCAATTATAGAATTAGAACCCAATATAAACAAATCTTCAACATACCTATAGAATCGGGATACATACTTCAAGTACCTCATACAATCATTTTTTACAGATTTTTTAATAACAAAAATCGATAAAATGAATAAAGGTCTTTTTGAGAATTTGAACACTTGAAACAGTTATGCTATTCCAATGAAAAATACGAATGGTTGATGACGCTAGCTGCCAAAGAAACAAGTATATAAGTTTGGCGATTGCTGTCTACAGACCCTATCGATATGATGTATTTTTTTCACTCTAGATATATCAATGGATATATTTTTTTAAAACGATAAAACAGCTGACCATGACAAATGACAGTTGTGTCAATAAACAATGACATCTGCGACAGTTGTAAATTGTGTTTTCAATAAGTTGTTAATTTAATGTCTATTTGTTTAATAATTTACTTCATGAAAGCATAATTGTTGAAGCATTAGAATACTAGCCAGATACTGTGTGGAGTTCCCAATTATGGAACTCATCAAAACACCAAAGGTAACTTTCGATTTTAAAACGTTTGTTTTTCCATAATGGGCAGAGCTCTCGAGTTTCCAGACCGTACAGTAAATTGAAGTGACTGGAAATGGTGTTCCTCAAGGCTCCATTTTAGGTCAATTATTGTTCTTGATCTAATCAATTATTTGTGTAGTTTCATGAAACATTCTAGATATTTTTTATTTACAGATGATTAACTGTAATATGTCCTAGTTAGGGATTGAACTGCTTATGAGAAATGATCGAAGACAAAAAAAAGCACCAGGGTATGATGATGTCTCAATAAAATTTTTCGAAAATCTGATAAAAACTCTCGAAACACTTGTGTAATTGATTTTTCAGTCCTCCCTTTTTAAAACTATCTGTAGTTATTCCCGTACACAAAGGTGGCAGTTTAGGAGACCCTTTAAACTTTCTATCTGAAACATTGTATTTGCTGAAATTAAGAATGACCTTTATGTAAAATGGTTAACTCGATAAATAGAATTAGATTCTCTGGTGTGAAATGAATACTTTTCTCACACCAGGACTAAACTACAGTGTCTTGACTCATGTTCGCCATCCAAGTTGCATCATGAGAAGATGACTCTAATCATATCAAAATGCTCAATTAAAGTACTCTGGTCTACTCGCCTTGCAGGTAGAAAATGTACGAATGTTGGACAGATATTCGAAGACGCCTTCTCAAGGAACACTTTACCTGACAGCCACTCATCTAATTTTTGTTGATCCCGATGCCAAAAAAGAAACATGGGTAAGGTGGGTTCTTCAGGCCCTACTTCAATATTCACTGAAACGGCTACAAGTATTACCAGAAATAATCTCATCTTCGTTGCAGATCCTCCACATGCACATAGCCCACTTGGAAAAGCTCCCTCTTTCTACAACTGGTTCTCCTCTACTTATCCGAACAAAAACATTCCTCTCCGTTACTTTCGTGGTCCCGAAAGAAAGAGATTGCCATGACGTGTTCGTGAGCCTCCGACAGCTGTCCCAGCCTTTGAACGTAGAAGAATTATATTGCTTCTCTTACACTCCTCCTGTCGAAGAGATACAGAGGAGCGCTGGTTGGAAGTTCTATGATCTCCAGGCCGAGTACCAGCGGATGGGGGTGCCCAACGAACAGTGGTGTCTTACCCACCTGAATAAAGATTATGATGTGAGTATGGATGATTAAAAGAGGATTTTACGTATACATGAGGTTTTCAACATTGAATATAGCTGCCAAAACAGTATTTTCCCAAAAATGTAATGAATTTATCAGTAATTATTATTATTATAATTAAAGAGATATTCTCTCATTACAGCAGAGCCTAATATCAATTGATGGCTAAAAATATTTTACAGCTCAAACACATCCTCAACAGATGATTAAACATGCAATTTATCGAGAAGAAACTGAATGATCTATTTATATTTCTCGGGAATCAAAATTATCCTCAGATTATTATTATTATTATTATGAAGTCGGTTTTGTGTTAAAATTCACTGACGTTATTTTAGCTCTGCGATACATATCCAAAGCTCCTGTACGTGCCCCTCTTGGCTGGGACCTCCACTTTGATAGGCAGTTCTAAGTTCAGGTCAAAGGGTCGCCTACCAGTTTTGTCCTATCTGTACAACAACAAAGCTAGCATAAGCAGGTGCAGCCAGCCGTTATCTGGTTTCAGCGCCAGGTGCTTGGAAGACGAAAGGATGCTCAATCACGTGCTCAAGACTAATCCTAATGCTACTTTTATGTTTGTGGTGGATACCAGACCGAAGGTAATTGTTTAAAAACAAAATATTTGGGTCTATTTGGGTTTTGTTGTAGATCAATGCTATGGCCAACAGAGCGGCAGGGAAAGGTTATGAGAATGAAGCTTTTTATGAGAATATAAAGTTCCACTTTCTTGGCATTGAAAATATCCATGTGATGCGTAACAGTCTTTCAAAGGTTATCGAAAGTAAGTAGTAATACTGTGTCTTCTATAGTTTCCAGTCATACTAATGTAAAACACACTCAAAGCTTTTTCACACAGATAAAACATACCTACATAACATACCAAATGATAAAGAGTCAACTTTTTGAAAGTTACCTTCAAGAGTCCCTCAGGGTAGCATCTCAGGGCCACTTCTATTTACATTATACACTTCAAATTTTGTAAAAATTCTGAGATATTATAGCTATCATCTTTATGTGGACGATTCTCAAATATATTATTGTTTCAATCTAACAGATCTTGAGTTATCAGTGGAGTTTATGTTCTTAGTTCATTATATGAAGTTTCGACTGATCAATGTATCAAGCTTTTTGAAAAATCATGTGAATTTAATAATCGGTGATGCAAAAATATCTACTGAATTATCTCATAAAAGTTAAGGATTAGCAATAGACTGACAACCGGTATCATGCAATTTGATCCCGTTAGACTTTTTCTTGTGGGGTTTTCTTAAGTCGCAGGTGTATGCGAATAAGCCCTAAACCACAGCAGTGCTCAAAGCCAACAAAACCTATAGTCAAATTTAAGCTGATTTATGCGTCAGAGTCATGGAAAATTCCACACGTAATGGCATCAATAGGTCTTTCGAACGAATAAAAATTTCAATGATATCTCACAAACACGCTTTGTTTTATTTCAATTTAAAGGTAGGGAGACCCTATATATTTGGTCTCCTTTACAGAATCGGTGAAGAATTCTTTTACGCTCAAAAAAGCCATTGTATGGCGAAACATTTGTTGCCTTTCTGTAAATCCGTTTAGTGAGAATCTCACAATAAAGTGTTTTTTGAATATGTTATGGATTTTCATCAAGCATTCGCCAATTTTCTTTATTTTGTTGTTTTTTTTATCGTTTGGAAAACATATACATAGAAATGGCTGAGTGAGTGTTATTTTGAATGTTTTCTTTAACAGAAAAATATTGAATAAAAGAAACTCTCTCTTCAGGAACTAAATGTTTTTTTAGGTGTTGTTTCTGAACTAATGCTATTGAAATTGGATAAAATAACCAAATCGAACTTAATGATGGTCAATATTTTAATAATGTTATCATGATGAGGGTTATTTGTTTTCTTCTTACTATGTAGATATTTGAAAAAATAGACTTCTTAGTATTCTGTTACATATCTGATGTTTTCCAAAACAAATATTGTTCCTACTGACAAGAACTTCAACAATGATGATAAAATGAACTGTAATGAGTACGTCCAAATTCCAACTCAGATTATTTATTCATAACAAGATGATCTTCATCTTGTTATGAATAACATTGAAGGAATCGAAAGTAAAGTATAAAAAAGGGGAGTTCCTCAAGGATCGATATTGGGACCAATTTTGTTTCTTCTTTATGTGAATGATCTCCAGAAATTTTGGGAAAACATCTACCTCAATGGTTTTAAAAAATTATTGAAAACTCGACTAGTTTCAATGGGATATTGCAACTTGGACGTGTTCAACGGTGAAACTTTATTGTTGATCAGTAGTAAATTTGACTACACTCATTTTCTACAAACTTGTTTTTAGCATTTAAAAAAAAAATCAGTGACACCTGATATATTGTATTTTCGAAAAACGTTTTTCTGTTTTTTAGGAAAAGTATCTAATAAACATTTTTCTCAGGCGCCAGAACAAGAAAACTTTTTCCAACGCTTGTTTCATTCCCCCGGTTTTCATCATAAAAATATTTCTTAAACTGATTCTTTATAAATGAATTACAAATTACCGTACATTCAATTTTGTATTTCTAGCTTGCGAACAAAGAAACCCCACAATGACTACATTCCTGAGCGGCTTAGAATCGAGTGGATGGTTACGCCACATCAAATCTGTACTGGATACGTCGCAGTTTATATCCAACGCCCTGGTAGATGGTATCAGTGTGATGGTACACTGTTCCGACGGCTGGGACAGGACTGCTCAAGTTTGCTCTCTAGCTTCCATCCTGTTGGATCCGTTTTACAGGACCATTTCGGGATATCAAGTAAGTGGGGGACGTTGTAGCTATGAGACAGATACCATTATACCGTTCTCTCGCAGATTTTGATCGAGAAAGACTGGCTGTCGTTTGGTCACAAGTTTTCCGAAAGGTGCGGTCACATTCAGACTGAAAATAAAGAGATCTCTCCCATCTTCACCCAGCTGTTGGACGCTACTTGGCAACTGATGCAGCAGTTCCCCATGTCGTTCCAGTTCAACGAGACGTTCCTCTACACCCTGCATGATCACATACATTCCTGCCAGTTTGGCACTTTCGTCGGTAATTGCGAGAAAGATAGGTTAGATTTGAGGTGAGTTCAATTCTGGAGAGTTCTGTAATTTCAAAGTTTGCAACAATCCCACCGCTGTCATAAGTTATTCCACTGCTGACACCAAAAAGGGGGACTGCTTTCTATGGTTTTCAGCCTGTAAGCCTTAGAGAAACGAATAATTGGTGTATCAAAGAATCGTTGGATAAAAATTGCAAACTTCTAGAAGAGTACCTAGTCCAAAAAACAACACTTCAAATTGAAAAACCTCAATTTTCGAAACGAGCTCTTTCAGAGCTCGTTTCGAAAAGAGTAACTTGGAACTAATTTGTCACGGGAAATCTTTGGCTTCAATTTGAATACCTTGTTACGGAGCAAAGTGTATTCTGTATTGTCTCTCTTCTTTTTTTTCAAGGTTATCAGAAAGGACTTATTCCTTGTGGGGATACATGGCGAATCATTTGAGCGAGTACCTGAATCCTTTGTATAATTCCGAAGAAACACCTTCTGTCTTGATCCCAAATTTGATACCTCAGAATATCAAGTGAGTTATATTTTTATTTTATTCATTTACCTGCCCACTCTCTACAGAAACTTATAATACACCAAATGGATATTTTTACACAGCTTGAGGTTAGGTCATTTTTTCTTCCAATCATTCGAAAACTTTTTACAGATTTTGGAGTGGTATGTACTGTCGTTTCGAAAGTGGAATACACCCTAGAGAGCCCCAGGCTGATATGCTGCTGGCAACATCAGATTACACTTCTTCCTTGGACGACCATGTCAAATATTTAACAAAGGTAGGAGTTCAAAGGGTTTTTTACTATCAAACTGAATCTGAAGTACTGTACCATCCATCTCATAGTAATACTTGATACTTTTATACTATGAGTTAGACACTAGCCCAGCTGATGAAGAAAATACCGTTGTTGAAACACGTCTTGCATAAAATTTACAGTGTGAGATTTTTATAATTATTATCATGGATAGTGTTAATAATTTTCATCAAGTAATGGATCGGTGTATTTATAATCATTTTTTTTCTCAAAAGAAAGTCATAATATTGCACTTTTAAATATCAATTGAAAATTGTATCCTTTTTGATCATTTCATAATTTCAAGTCTTTTTGTAGCAGCATAGCTGTTGAGAATACTTAGTTTGAATGTGTTACAGGGTGATTCAAAAGTACTTTGACAAACTTCAGGAGGTGATTCCTCACAATATTCTAATATGAATTGTCCAAATAAATAAATGTCCGGAAACGCTTCGTTTCCAAGATACAGGATGTTAAAGTTTTATTTTAATTTTTTTCAAATAACTTTTGAAATACTGAAC
Organism: Leptinotarsa defecta; assembly: GCA_015342085.1. Classification (NCBI taxonomy): domain Eukaryota; kingdom Metazoa; phylum Arthropoda; class Insecta; order Coleoptera; family Chrysomelidae; genus Leptinotarsa; species Leptinotarsa defecta. The sequence goes on from WOGO01000309.1 coordinate 19,817, forward strand.
TTAATTAAACGAAGCTCCAGAACTGAACCTTGAGGTGCACCACAAGTAATTTCCTGACTAGAGGATAATGTTGAACCATGAAAAACCGCGAGTAGTGCTGTTAGATATTCGGAAACCTGATTGGACTTCAGTTATAATATGGAATTCGTTTACAAAGTGATTGATTTGATCCTTCAAAGTTAGCGCAAACACCTTCGACAATACAGACAATTTACTAATTGTTCTCAAATGCGACAGTTTGTGGGAGGCAAAGGAATTACAAGGACTTGTTTCTAGGCAGAAGAAATATAATTCGTTTCTGAAATTTTGTTGAGAATATGGGAAATGTGATTGATGAGATAATCCTCAACATACCTTAGCATAACTAGAGAAATGTTATCAGATCCAATACAGTTTCTATTTACACTGCTTTGGTACTGTTTGAGTAGGTTTCCATGATTTTTGTAGGATTTGTTTGTTTACGTATAACATTTATCTATCTCTTATGCTATTCTTCAGTGTTTTTTTTCATTTATTATATTTACCAATATTTTGTACATGCAATTTACTAACATAATTTATCTGTAGTTTTCATATATTTTTCAGTCCCTTCTATGTTGGTGTTATTCTTCTGGTGTTCCATCCTTTGCTATTTCGCTTTACAATCATATATGTTTCATCAATCGATATATTTGCTTGTGTATTTCTTTTTCTTCAAATTTTATCAACTCGTATACAATGTTATCTACGACAGGTATTCTGTCGTTTTCTTGTCTTTCTTTCTGAATTTTGAAAAAACTATTTTCAGCACTTGGATTTAAAGAAAATGTCTAAAACTTTCGTCGCTCATTCGAAAATAAATTAAAAATTTAAAATTCTTAATGATCAGTTCATGATCAGTTCAGTCATCACCCGAAGGCGATTGTGGATACTAACAACCGAAACGTCGTGAAGTGACTTGGCTTGATTACGTGTTCAATTGTTTACTTGTATTTCATTTCACTATTATTTTTTTAACGGTTTTTTGCTTAATATAATTGTAATTCAGCTATTTTTTTTAATTTTGAATTTTTATTGGTACTTTCAGGTATTTCAAATCATTTTATATAATATTAGAAAATGGAAGTCCAAACTAATTAAATTCATCATGAAACATTGGCAATTACCTTCAAACGATCAGTTCATGAATTGTTCATCTATATATCTTGTGCTAATCAATGGAAAAATCAAAAATTTTCTGATTTTTCTCTTTTCCTTAACACAAGAGCACGAGTAATGTAATGTTTAAGATATGTTCCAAAAGTAACCAGAAATGTTGTTTAGTGAAACCCCGCTATTTTAGTGAACCAAACTGCAAAATACTAAAATGATTTTGTTGTGGTAAGAATGACAATTTGGCAGATGAATTCAGCACGAGACTATCAAAAAATATCTTTTTCAATTTTATGTTGTTTTCAAAAATACCAAAAAATTTCTGAACAAATAGTTTTTGTAATTCTTATTATTATTATTGTTAATTGAAGAGAGAAATATCATATCATATATTATATGATGCATAGAATCATATGATTTTTACAGCATTTCATCGTCAACAGTTTCTAAAAAATTATTGACTCGGGTATTTTTCAACACTGAACAGTTTCGTTCATCAACTAGTGTATTATTTGAATAATGAAAACAATAAACTGTCTAGGTTGAAACGGGTATATTTGGACAATCATCAAAAAAAGACACATACAAACTTAGTGAATATAGTGTAAACCTGGTGAAATATTAGTAAACTGAAACCATACTAGACGACTTGTTTCTGTTCACTAAATTAAATGTTATTTTCTTCAGTTGAAGTTTAATTTTAATTTGTCGTGGATCAATGGGCCCAGGTTTATTCTTCAACACATTTAAAAAATATGATAGATAGAAAACACACTTATGATGAGGAACTGAGGTCACTTTACATTCAAATGTGCATTTATAGTTAGAGATGAACACAAAAAAACTCTTTTTGACAATTTTCAATCACAGGTTGTAGCATACTAATTATTCAAAGTTTCTATTTTCTAATGGAGCAGAACAGGTGGTATCATTGTCTGAACTTTGAACCGATACCGATTCTATTCAATTGTTTCATTATATAGGGATGATAACAAATCAAAGGAAAGAATAGTAAAGATATTTTCATCTCCATCTTATGAAATTATTCAATGTTTCATCTGTGATTTTCGTCTTCCTTTAATATTCAGTTCGAATATTATAAAATCAATCAATTGGAAAATGTATGGTCACAGTGTATGTCTTCTAGTTTCCTTTCGAAAATAATTCAGCAATTGGCTTGGAAATGCCACAGCCTCCCTGTTTCAAAAGTAACCATAAATAATATATTTTTTAGGTAATCGCTGTTCAAAATTCTGCAAGAGGTAATTCTCGGAACATATCTCTAACAACTACTCGTATTTAGTTTCCAGTGTGCGTTTTAAATAACGGCGCAATCACTGAAATTTAAAATTTTACGGTTTATGCTTTGCCTAAGACCCGCTTCATCTTCATTCGAGCAACTTTTTAATCCCAGGCGATTATTTGCAGTACATAGGGCTGTTCTAAACTCCATTTTTATGATTTTGTTCGAGCCAAATGGTTTCATAACTCATTTTTCAACAGTATGGCATTTCGAATTGAAACAAAATAATTGTCGGAAACTCTCCAAACGAAACTTGAACAGTTAATCCTGTGAGTTATCGATCCTTTATATAGGACTCATTGCTACACAACACTGTTCAATTCTACTGTTCTCCGATCCCACTTTCGGCAGATTCATTCGTCCAATTCACCAAAATAAAAAACCATTGTCGAACGCTACCAGTACTGGCTTGTAGCCTATATATCTGGTGAACAAGTCAATTTATTCGATTTAGAGGGATCAGAATCCGACCGACTAACAATCAATCAATCTCCTTTCGACCGATTCTCCCTTTGAGATTCGGAAAAGGACCCGTCTATTGATTTCGTATACAGGCAGGCACTTCAGTGGATAAATGAGCTTCACGAAATACCATGAGGGACTATTTATGTTTCGGAGACTGGCGTTACTAATGTCAATGGGTAAAATGTGGCAACACCATAATAAAGTCTGACATTTTTTAGCATAAACATACTCACAATGTTTTCATGTACAAGTGCTAGTCGTTTTGTTTATAGTGAGTTAATAAAATCAATTTGAAAAAAAAATGGTTTTCGTTGGATTTTTTTTCACAATTTTCGACGTGTATTATCTCAATAAGAATGTGTCGATAAACTCAGTTTTTTGTATGGCAATTAGGCATCGTCAAAACTACAGTATATCGCTGGTTTCAATCGTGGTCGTAGTTCGGTCGCCGACGAATTCTGTGAAATCGATTGTTGTGCCAAGAAAATCGATGCAGTGCGTGAACTGATAACGCAAGATCGTCATGTGACATATTGTGAGATGGAGGCATCCTTCCACATCAGTCTCACTTCAAAACATTCGATTTTTCATGAACATTTAGTTGTAAAAAGATGTGTTCTCGTTGGATAGGATACCCCATAATCTATCAATCGCTCAAAAAAAGGCTCGCGTCAAGTGGTATAAGAAAATAATCAAAAAGTTTGACCGTGGTGCTTTAAAACAAAAAAGAAATCGACCATGTGGGTATTCCAAAACGAGCTAAATTATGTGGCCACTGTCCACTTGAGCAATGTAGAATGGTCAATTCTGAGTGGTACACAGGTGATTTTTGGGCAGTTAAAACATCGAATTAATGGCTCATCCTTCGTATAGTCCTGATTTGGCAACCAATGACTTCTTTTTGTTTCCGAATATGAAAGGAGAACTGCGTGGTCAATGAGGGTCCAAGAAATAGTTGAAGCGTTCAAAAACCATGTTTCGGAGGTGTCTCAAGAGGAATGGAAAAACTGCTTTGACAAATGGTTTGAACGAATGCAAAAGAGGAATATGCAAGAGGAATATTTCTGAAAACAATAAAGCCATTTTCATTAAAAACATGTTCATTATTTGCTATTCCCGAAATATAAATAGTACCCTCGTTTATCTCGTTTGAGAAATTTCAAATCTCCTGATGTGAAATACCTGCCTTCGTTATTGAAAAAATCATCTTTCAACTAGACTAAGAATATATTATTATAGGTAGGGAAACACTTCATTTATACAATATGCATACATATTTTTACTCGAAGTGGTTATATAAACATATAAAAATACATAAATGTACATAAATGATCACAGCATGAAATTCCATAATTGAAAATAGTACAATTCATTAAAAGATAAGACATACCTAGACACTCGATCTTAGAGCCTTGCTAAGTTCAGTGAAACCCTGGTGTTAAGTCACAAAAACCCGAAAATGTATCACTACCCAAGAATTGCCGGGTACTTCACTTCGTGGAGTACAGTTATATCCCGGCTAAAGGTACAATTTATCTTTTACAGTTACCGAGTTGACTATTGAATTTTTACCACCTCGTATATCAATGTTAATATTCGAATATAGCGATATTTCTGAGGAAAACATATTTTACTATGGAAATTTCTTCAAATAAAAAAGTATGGATTCGCTGTGACCACTCCGAAACGTTGTGGTATTTTTTTAGTTAGGTACTACTGTTAAGTACCATTTGCCAATTTTGTACTTTCAAAAGATACCAAAACGAATTCCGTTGAAAACAAAATCAATTATGAAAACGTTATGTAAGTAATCCTTTAACGAAGAGATACTATCTTGATTGACACTCTGATATTTATCGAGTAATAAATGAATATTAATAAATTTTTATCAAATAATTGAGATCTTTTTTTTTCTGTTCAAGCATTGATAAAACTGTGAGACCTTTTTTGCAAAATAACTATCTTTTTTATAAAAAAAAAACATTGCACGATACCTTTTGATTTTAGAATTTTTGAAGTTATTTGATTTTATTCCCCAATTTTGGAATAGTGTATTAAGTCACCACTAACAAGTCGATGGTGGATTCATACATTAAAAATAGTTCATTTCCTTAAGCAACGGAGTAATAAATCATTTTCAAGTGGCTGCTCCAAAGGAGTACTTGATTGAGTCGGTAGAAAAGTGAAAAATATATTTATTTTGAAAACATTCAATGATTCATTATAACAAATCTAGAAAGTTTGCTTCTAGTCGTATGTATACGGTGAGTCACCAAAATTGGTTACAATAAGATACTCCATATTGTTGCGTTACAATTGTAGACATTAGGAAAACTATTAGCAAAAACAGGTGTATGGATTTTTTTTTCAAGTAACTTTCCATTTAACGGAATCAGATCGAAAATCATTATTTATTCAACATAAACCGACATCATCTTCCTTGTTTCATATATCTGCACTTTGTAGAATACATAATACGGTGAGTTGCTGCTGTTTTCCGTGAAGTATGATAAAAACTGTCCCCTGCCCAGTACGAAATTAAATTTCACATTTTCTTTCACTTTAGCATATGGAATTAGATTTGGTATGGTCAGTTATGTTATCATGAATTTTCTCTCAATTTGCCAAACTATCAATTATAGGTCTGTTTTTGTTCGCATCTAATTTCTTCGCTTTGATATCGAGTCGAAATAAATAACCATTATTCATTTACATTTCAAACCATTTTTATTCGATTTTAGCGTTCAAGCCAGTCTCAGATATATCTACACAGACAGGCGTCGGTGCAGGAATCTTCACAGAAAATTTCCTGCATATGCTATTGGCAATACAACTGAAAGAGTCTACCTTCAATTTTGGAACGGGCACACTTGCAGACCGGTTTCGGGCTCATTAGCCACTCGTCAGTGCAAGATAGTGACTATCAT
>WOGO01000310.1:0-10109 GCA_015342085.1 Leptinotarsa defecta
TCTACCTTAATCTGACGCGCTCGAGAATTTCTGATGATCAATTTTTTTTACTAATCTGATCCTTTATTCCTCACAGACGGCCTTATATATGGGGATCATATTTGGTGGAGGTACTTAACCGGATACAAGGTATCCCCCTGTATATTAATCTGCCGCGCTTTAGTAAATCCCGAAATCCCCGCTTGGGCTCCCCTATTATTTGTGGTGTCCAATAAGGCAGTTTGGTTCTTTCCTACTCTCCCCCACTCCGCCCCTTTATAACACTTCAAATAGTTGGTGTGCAATAAAATAAAAATTATGTGTCGCTTTATAACTGACCTGCCTGGCATTCAGAAATAGCTCGCTAGAGTCTGATCCACAACTGGAACTCTCACTGAGCTCGGTTGTGAATTTTCTTTGGGCTCTTGGACTAGGCGGAGGCCTTCGTGTGCAAACTTGGGCTTGAATGTGCTCACACACTCTTCTGAACCGTCTAATATTACCTGGAATGTGAAGTTCTTTATTTTTATTGGATTGGATTTATAATTATTGGTTTTGAAATAATTTGGAATTAATTCAACTAAAAAATATATGACTTATGGTGAACCAAAGTTGTAAGCATTTGAAGAAGCGAATGTTTCGTGGTGTTGCAAAAATTGTGTGGAGAAATTCAAATCTGGAGTTCACTCACCTGATAATAGTGTGAAAGTTATAGCAAAAATATGTTCTTTGGCGTTATCCCTTGATTGTTTGATTATTGGTGAAATGTCTACTTGGAAACGTACGTGCCTTTGAAACATCGCTGGACCTGTAGTACCCCTTTTATATTCCACCCTAAAGGACATCGGACTTGACACTGAATGGCTCAATTCTGCTATCTGAAAATTAAATATAAAGCTCCTCTAACACATGTGAAATCCACTACGAGCAATGTTTATGATTTAATTTTAATAATACTTTTCTATTATGCTTGTGCTATAATTCAGGGTATGTTTTGGAGAACCTGGTAACTAAATATCATTTCGTACCGACAAAAAGGCATGTATTAAGTCTGCCTTGACAGAAGCTAGCGGTTTGCCCTTCACCAATATAGTAAAAGTTTCATCTTTTTCCGTGGTCATCAAGCTACCAAACCAGGACTTCTTCGTGAGCTCCGGCGAAGACTCAGGAGTTAGATGGACTTCCTCAGAAGATGCTGAAAAGTCCATATTAATAATATATAACCAAATTGGCGTTTCCTTACGTTACCTTGAAGTTTCCTTCTGTGAAACCTTGGGGAACCTAGAAAACTATTTTTGATCGTAGTCAGCCTTGACCGCCAGTGATGACTGGTACTGCTGGAGTGGGGAGAGCCTGGGGGCGTCATTGGAGCTAGTATCGTGGGACCAGGCATTCGCACTACAATAAACATCAACATACGTGAATTCCATCTCTTAGAACTTCGAAAAATAGAATGGAAACCGCTCAGGTGACTGAACGGGGTGCTTATTTGGAACCAACCTGTTACTAAGCTTGAGGTATCATTTTCAGGGGACTTCAAAGCTATTCCTGATGTAACCGGCGCTCCTCCACTACTGTTGGCCCTATGGTGAGTGGGAGTGGCAGGTGGAGGGGTAACAGTGACGTGAGTATTCGAAGTAACGTGAGTAGAGCTCCTGTGGGTGTGATGTGGTGCTCTCTGGCCAACTGGCGAAGACATTCCAGCTAAGAGAAACAATTTATCTGAAGAGTTCGTGGTGCAATATAACCAAGACTTACAATGGGTGTTGGTAGGCGTTATGGCGCTGTTGAACATCACAGGACTGGAGGAACCTGATGATCTCGTAGGAGAGTGGATGTTGAGGCTGCTGTGCGTGCTTCCCGTCGACGGGCTCCTTCTGGGGTGATGCCTTCTAGGACATTCATGTAGTGAACTTCACGAAAAGGAGAATAAACATATATTCATTTTATTGGCTTCACAAAAATTATCTAGTGGGTTAAACCTGAAGCAGTTTCAACAAAGCATGCTGTGTCCTTCTTGTTAACGCTTGTTCAAGAGGGGGGTTAGGATTGTGCTGCCAGAAAAGAAGTGAAATGGGAAAAAATGATACGGTTGAAAACGTGGAAGGACGACTGTTTTCCTTCGAACCGATACCTTGTTCGAATATACTATACTAAGTGACAACGAAAGGTAAACACCCATTTATATTGAGAATACTTGGTGGAAAAAGGTCTCAATTACTTTAACGAACCCAACATAAATTCGACAAATCTAGTAGTTTTGGAAATTGATACAGATATGGTGTTGATGGGGACATGTTACGGCAATAAACATATTGCCGCAGAAATTTCATCAAAATCTACGTAGCAATCCGGAATTGAAACTAGTTGAATCCATGAAAGAGAAATCGGCAGCATACGAGCTGATGAAGGTAAAATGGCCAGAGCCATGAACAAAGAAGAATACGTAGAGAAGACTTTAGACTTTCTAAATGCTGGCATGTACAATAGTCTCAGAAACGACCTCACCCATTTATATCAGAAAGAAGTCAGGGAAACTTTTAAAAATATTCATTGTGTCATGGATGAAACAGAAAAACTCAGATTGTTAGTCATGAACCCATAAACACCTTAACTTCATTCGTTGATTGAATTACACAAAGATAACTACCCGATTATAGCTGTAGTTTCTTTTGTCACAGCTCCTTCAGTTAAAATATCCGAAAAACTCATCGAAATTATTCAAAACCATACCAATATCAAATCACAATTCAGTTTGAAGAATTCATACCATTTGATCAATGAAATTCAATATATTACAATCCCTGATAACGTCAAATTGATTTCATTCGATGTGAAGAATCTGTTTCCCAGTATTTCTCTGAATGAAACGATTGCTCTGGTAGAGAATCTATTCGAGGAAAGGTAGTGATAAAGAAAATACTAGACTTGGTAATGTATTTTTTTTACCTACATACTTGACAGATAATAGCAAACAAACGAGTAATTGGATGATCGTGAGACCAGTGAAATCCACACTAGTGGATACGTCTGGGCCTTGTACTGATGAGGTGATCTATATCCTGTTGGGGTATCTCATTCCACTCTACTTCTAACTCATGTCTAAGTGCCTGCAAAGTCTGTGGGGGCTGTTGTAAATTCAGCAGTCTACGACCAAAGATATCCCACACATGTTTGATCAGTGGAAGATCGGGCGATCTGGATGGCCATGGTAAGCGAATAATGTCACGCTGATCCATGAAGTCTAGAGTTACTCTGGCCAGATACTGTTGAAATATAGGGTTGCCTCTAATAAAGACTAAATGTGTCCTGCTACCATATGCAATGACACCCTATACCATAAAACCAATAGTATGGTGAACCAAACTGGGGATCTAGTCTTTCACCACGACGCCATCTGTTCTGCAATTGCCCTAGTAGAAATGAACCGATCCCTAAGAGCCAAAAGTCTTAATCAGCAAATGCCACTCGCTGTTGTTCCCCTGCGAAGATCGGTGCCCCTAGCTATGTGTTCTAGGCTTTCGTGGGTCCATGCCTGATAATATCATAGAATAGTACGTAAAGATCGATTGGTTCCTGAAATTTCTCTAAATGAAAAACCTGCCTCACGTAAGCCAACAATTGCACAATCTGCACTGACAGCAGACAAGCTCTATTAGCCTTGAACAGACAACGTGTTACCTCAGGGCTAGTATTAAACTGCCACCAAGATTTAGCCAAAGCCTCGGTAGATAATAACATTTTCCTGGTGTGGGTTGACGGGCACGACAGGAGTAAAGGTAATCGCATTGCCGATTATTTAGCCAAGAAAGCGGCTGGACTAAAAATTTAGTTCCCAGTGGCACAATCCATAAAGAGATGGGATGGAATCAAAGGATGCAGTCTTGTCAGGATCACCCTGGCCGACGCTGGGAAGCTGGCGCCGAAGAAATATATGGCAATGACCAAGATAAATCTACGCTTAACAGTGGGATTTCTGACTGGCCACTGTCAACTAAGGAAACACCTCCATAATATGGGACTAGTGGACAGACCTCTATGCAGGATGTGTGAACAGGAAGATGAGACTATCAGGCATGTCCTATGCGAGTGCCAGGAATTATCGTCAATAAGAGAGTGTGTATTCGGCGAGTCTTGGCCTACACCTGCCGACATAAAGGAGGTGTCTAAAAGTGACCTGTCCACCTTCCTGGGAAGGACAGGATGGACGATGTCCTAGGAGGACAACTCCTCGGAAGGATGTACAATGGGTCACATGTGTCTTAAGTGCTGTGGGCTTACACTCACTCTTCCTACTCTACAGATACAGAAACCAACAATTCGTCCTCTCTCAAAGTCACTAAGTTGAAGAATACGACGAAGTTTGTTGTGTGTGTTAACAATACGAAACACTTTACAACAAACTCTTCAACGGTTAAAGTACAAATAAGAATAAAAATTGAAGAAATGGTAAATGTTCACACAAAAAAACAGTTGAAAAACTGATCAAAATAGCTTCCGGTACAACTGAAATTTTACTGGCTTTTTACTGGCCTCATCATAAATACACATACAGAATATTATTGAAATATTTTTAATATAAATGGGTGTTTACCTTTCTTCGTCACTAAGTATATTCATATCTTAAAACGAGACTCTAAATGATAATTATTTTTACTGATTAACTTTTTCAGCAACCTTTATGAAGTAGAAAGCTGTTTCGTTACTATGTCACGAGATCAAATTTACGAAAGCGTAGAAGGGCCATACAAAAATATTTTTTTAGAGTTGTATATTTCTGACTTTCATCTCAGAATTCTGAGTTGCAAGTCAGAATTCTGACTTGAATCTCAGAATTCTGACTTGCAAGTCATAATTCTGAGATACAAGTCATAATTCTGACTTACAAGTCAGAATTCTGAGATACAAGTCAGAATTCTGAGATACAAGTCAGAATACTGAGATTCAAGTCAGAATTCTGAGATTCAAGTCAGAATTCTGACTTGCAACTCGGAATTCTGAGGTGAAAGTCAGAATTATACAAGAAGGGCCACACAAAAATATATTTTTCGATTTGTATAATTCTGACTTTCATCTCATAATTTTGACTTGTGAGTCAGAATTCTGACTTTCATCTCAGAATTCTGACTTGCAAGTCAGGATTCTGACTTGTATCCCAGAATTCTTACTTTTAAGTCAGAATTATGACTTGAATCTCAGATTCTGACTTGTATCTCAGAATTCTGACTTGCAAGTCAGAATTCTGACTTGTAAGTCAGAATTCTAACTTGTATCTCAGAATTCTGACTTGCAACTCAGAATTCTAAGATGAAAGTCAGAATTATACAAATCGAAAAAAATATTTTTGTGGCCCTTCAACGCTTTTTTACAAATTCAAGTTACTTAACTAAAAATTTATCGAATGATGAAAAAACAGAATTAAAACTGAGAATAGAATAACTTTGATTCTTGAATCTGAAAGAAACATCTTATTTTTGAAAAATCAAATATTCAAGAAATGAAAATTATTTTCAGTGAATCTGGAATCTGACAAGAAGTTAACAGATGTTAATTTCAAATGTAGGTTTAACGTGGGTGCTTTGCTTCAGTCACTCAGTCGACCACTGTGTGAATCGGTGGTTCAAGCCTCAGGCCAAACGATCGATTTTCACTTATTATCGTCCAACCGGTGTTACGAATCACATGTTAAAAGGTAAGACCTCGTTAGTCCTTAGTTCGCACAAGTTTCGACTTTTGAGAATTGTCGTTTGTAGGGGAGCAACCGATGGGTGACGAAAATAGTTAAATGAGCATCTCCCCACGTCGAAAATTCTAAAAAACGTGTTCGAATTTCCCCTACATTATCTGTGTAAAAAAAATGTTAAACCGTACTTCCACGCCTTCATAGATAGAAGGTTATTAATGAAATTCTCACTTGAAATGCGTCCTCCTAGGTGTGAGAGGTGATCCTTCACTGATTTGCCCGAACTGCAAAGTATTTTGACCGTTTATCCTACAGGTATCTATTCTTTTCTTAGGTGGGTCTTGGCCTTCTGGATTTCTCATCCGCAGCATCGAATCTGTTTCATCTTCGCAAGCTGGTCTTCTCCTCTTCCTCTCAAGCAATAAGAAATAGATGACCTTCTCGGTATTGTGACTGGAACAAAGTTGTCGTTATCGAAGTAAATATTGAATAAAAAATGAATGAAATTCTCTCGTTTTCCACGAATTCGAGAAAAGATAGTATTTCCAGTGAATATCAACTACAAAATATTGTGACCATGCACAGAAATGTATCCCTTTGTAAATTTTTAATGTTCATAATTATGATGGTTTGATGTGGTGAATAGATCTCTTAGAGATGTTTCTATTGTTTATCCAGTACTTTACCTAGGACTAAGTAGATGCTGTATCAACTTCTCCTTCTCTTTGAAACAACCTAAGCTACAAATAGCTTGAAGGACGTCTGGATCCACTGCTTCAACGGACGGCAACACGTGGGTCTGGACCACCTCCATCATGGGTAACTCGAGTTCCAGCTCTCCTTTACCCCCCGCTGTCACCCATGGATGTTTGTTGATGTCTGCCAACTGAAAAGGGGCGGTTTAAAGTGCGAAAAATGGAAAATATTATATGTCACTTGTGTGTCGTTTGGTTTCATGAATGCGCCTGATATTTTTCAAAGGTTCATGAACCAAAATTTTCAGAGGTTATTTTGCTAATGACATACGTCACAATGGATGTATTTTTTATGAAAACAGCAATTTCTTGAAAGAGGCTTTTATATGGTACCTTCTAAAAACAACTGGAATGAATGTGAAGTCTCACTGACATGAAAACAACAGGAAAAATCAAAAGGGTGATCGCCAAAATAATAAATCTGATTTAATTTCGTATCAGTTCAATTGATTGAGCATTCATTAGGAACTGCGGTGTTTCTATATTTCCAAAAAAGTGGCGTGTTTCATCTAATCGAATTACTGGTCACTTCAGTTTAAGATCAATAACTGTATATCTCTAAATAGAACGTCATTAAAAAATGATTGAAAATACTGATAACGACATATCACGTTATCCAGTAATTATACTCACTCAATTACTTTCACTAACTATTTCCATCTGAGGCTGTTTGTCAATACAAACATCCGAAAAGTAATGAGAAAGCGTATCTAGTATCTAAATTATTATATAAATTATATTATATGAATTAATGGAAATCCTTATATTTTATATTTTTACGTCATCTGGATTGGAACTGAAATTATACTCATGTACGGTAGAATCCGGATATAACGACCTTCAACGGACCGGATATAATATTATGTCGTACTGACCAAAGGGTATGACTATTTTGCAGGTCTGCAGGTAAGCAATATGCCCTCGTAATCTTGTAGGAGGACAGGAATTCTTGTAGGTCGGGTCTGCCAGACATGAATTCCGATCAGGTCAATCATTTTCGACAAAAAAATTTTCGAACCCCCACCCAAAAATTCCACAATTCTAAAAAATTAGAAATACATTTTGTAGGTCGGCGGAAATTCATGCAGGTCGGGTGTCACAGACATAAATCTCGACCTGATTGAACATTTTCGACAAAACAATTCCAGCCCCAGTATGAAAAAATTCCACATTCCTCATTAAATTAAAAATAAACTTTGCAGGTCGCCAGAAATTCTCATAGGACGGGTCTGCCAGACACGAATCTCGACCAGGTTATTAATTTTCGACAGAAAAATTCAGAAAAGTAATAAACAAACGTCAAGCAGTTATGGAAATCAGAAGAATAGTGGAATTGCCTTACAAATACTTAGAACAAATAACTAAATATAGACAAGAACAATGGTAAACTTCCTATTTGGACGAAACTGGTATGACATTCACGCGTGGAATGATGGTTCGAGAATGTGTACGCCTAACATGCCTGCAAACAAAGGATGGCGACTAAAAATTATGCATTACGGAGGAATTAAAGGATGTAAAGGAAGTAAAGGATTGATCCCAAATTTGGATGCGAATAATGTAATGATTCTTGACAACACTTCTAATCATTCGCGACAGCTCATCAAAATACCGAATAAAAATTCGAGGAGAGATGAAATACAAAACTGTTTGATGGATAAAAATTTGGATTTTAAGATCACTATACCAAAAACCAACTACTTGAAGTTTTACAGGCAAAAAAATTTGAAAAAGTGTATGCCTTTGAGAGCATTGCTAAAAAGTGTGGACACACCATACTGACACTTCTTGTGTCTTCAATCCCATCGAGTTGACTTGGGGAGAATTGAAACAAAGCATCAGACGTAAAAATAGTTTTCCAAAATTTTATGAGGAGGTTATAGAGCTTATTAAAGAAGAAGTATCTAATATTACCGAAGAAGACTGGCAGAAAATGATTTAAAAAGTAATTTTAGTTGAAAAAGACTATATGGAGATTGGACATTTCCATATTAATGGTGGAAATAAATTCATTATTGATTTAAATGATGACAGTGATAGTGAAACAGAGAGTATGGAAGAGTAATTATCAGAAGCTTTCGAAGAAAGTTCGGATAGGTTTCCGCGGTCAGTAATTTGATGTAATGTTGTCAGGGTTGAACCGCGTCTGTAGTTTTCATCTTTTCGACGTTTCGGCTCCTGCGTTGGAGCCATTTTCAAGAATCACTTGGAACTGTACTTACATGGCTCGAGGACCATGTCGCAATCTCCCTTGCCCCCAAGTCTCGTCACTAGCTCTATGCTTGCTGTGATTATTATATAATTAGAAATAATTATTGAATAACGAAATTAGTTAGCTCCCTAACTATTTTATTAAAGGGGAGCTTGAACTATACTGGATTAAGCAGTAGTTTGGATACTTGTCTTCATTAGGTCCGAAAGCATAAAAAATCAGGAAATGGAGTGCTGAATTTTCATTCAGAATGAATATTTGGTTATGTTCCAGACAGTTCAAAGATGGGGTGTGACATTTACCTACTTAAGTCAAATGGCCATATTTCGAAAACTGAAGGATTCATCATAACGTAATACTTAAATGATGACTTTCTAGCAGCAAAAGAACCTTTTTATACTTAATTCAAGACTGACATACAATCAGGTCATTGTGGTTACTGGAAACAAGGAAATTCAGAAGCTGTCAAGTACTATTGGGTATATATTAAAAACACGAAAAGAAAACAATATGCGACTGAAGAAAAAGTTTCAGGATGCAAAAGTAGAATGGGAGAGTTGAAAAACAGACTTTGGCTGTGGGAGAATATTAATGAGGAAGGAAACAAATGAAAACGATAATGAAGAAAGTAGAAAAATAACTGTCGAAAAAACTTATTAATAAAAATTTGAATTCAAAGAAGAATGTGCAAATTTGAATCACAGGGGAAGTAGAAATCAACGGTAGATGTCAAGGTTACAAGATAAGTTGAAATGATTTTAATCATGTAGAAAGACGTCACTATTTTTATTCGGGTTCGAAGGCCGTCGATTTTTAGAATTTCGCTCCAGCGAAACGTCAGGAAGAAATTCCAAAAGCGACGGCCTTCAAACCCGGAAAATAATGCACTGAAAACCTCGGCCGCGAAAGCCTTAACCATTTTGTCATGTAGAAGAAGTTACGGAACATAATGACTCCAAGAAATCTATACTAATATTAGAAATGTGAAAGTTTGTGAGGATGGATATATGTATGTATGTATGTATGCACCGTAAGAATATTTATCTTGAATAGTTTTGAATAAAAGTCCGCGACAGTATGTATCTACCTCTTATGTGGTAGCCACTATGCACAAAATACTGAACCATAAATACAATTAAATTGGATACTGTTTTTACAACGCTCATTTTAGAATATATGTTAATTCGATTCTCGAAGGTACTCATTACTTAGTATAGTTGGCATATTTTTTTAGTTACTGTATTTTTAAAGCAAAAATATAAATTAATAGCTATTGCCCCCCGCGGGTTGGGCTACCTATCGGGCGCGTCCCTGTGTGGCGGATAGGAGAACGGCCAGGAACTGGAGGTCCTGTCTGGGAAGCCAATGTGGCCTTACGGACGGGGTCGCCGGACTCCTGGTCAGGGGCGAAGATAAGTAGGTTGATGGGAACTAAAACTCCCCAAAAACCTTTGCGAAACATTCCACCGTGGACCAGCCT